>OMNW01010487.1:19057-32619 GCA_900303245.1 Selene dorsalis
ACTTAGTAACTTCACAGGAAGGGAGGACATGACTATTTTGTTTTTGTGCTAAGCCTGTTATTAATGAAATCTGAGTGCCAGATCTCCATCTGTTAAGGCAAAATCACAGCATCACTGTGGATAATTCCTCCGCATTCAGAGAGATTATCATCAGATACATCTGAGTGTGTGCGTAGACTGCAGATATGTAGCACAAAACGGGAGTGAGACTGAGAGTGATTAGTGCACAACATCAACTGTAAGGATTCGATTTCTGTGTCAACGCGGGCTATTTTCTCTCTGTCTTCATTTTCTCGTTCTGTCTCAGTATCTCTCAGGACTTTGTCAGTCCAAACAGCGGTGGAGTTGACATTTACCCCTCCTGTAGACAAAGGACGCTGCCAGAATGAATGGGGAATGGAGGGAGTAGTTGGCAACTCCGGGGCACAGGCCAGATGGATTAACTTGAAAGGCATGGCATTGTAAACCAAATTCAAATTAATCCCTTTTTTGTGTCCCTTGATGGAACAATGCTTCTTTCCTGGGCCTCCGAAAGACATTGACGCTGAGGGGAGAGTCGGGCTTTCACCATATCCGACACTCTATTCACATCACTGCTCTCAATTACCTGCCACAGAAATAAGGCACTTTCTTGACACTGGCAAAATTACCTCACATAATTCAAGGCAGGACCCATGAAGTGAATCTATTTGAATATTAATTTACAAATCACATCATATAGTAAATATGCACCTCTGGAAACTAGTTTCATTATCTGTCCAGTTGATTTTTTTTTTTTTTTCCTGGTCTGAGTTGCATTTTTAATGCAAAACGTCTTCTCAGGATTTCCATATAAAATAGTTCTCAGTCCATTTGGCTCTGTCCAGTGTGTTTTGGGGCATGTCAGTTTCCCCTGTGGCCCTGACTGGCCGACACAGCCTGACAAAGAAATGTTGAACACCAAAAAGCCCTTCTGCAGGACAAAATCCCTGAACCCCCTGTTACCCCCACATCATGTCCAGTTTTGGGTTTTACCACTATTTGACCAAATGCAGTGTGGCCTCACCAACGTTATTATGAGAATGTCGTTGTGTGCCAATTTCCCTCTGTTTTCATTGTTTCCCGACAACCAATGCTGTTTCATATTTTATTTCCTTAAGACATTTTCATGGGAAAGTCTGTTGTTAAATCACTATTAAATGCCTTTTGGAATCACTTATTAATTCTTCCCTCTCCACCATCTTTGTGTGTGTGTGTGTGTGTGTGTGTGTTTAATACACAGCAGAAGTAGGACAAGAGGTCCCACTGTTACAGCTTGTATTATTTGACGCTGCTATTCATTAATTATCTTCCCCGCACAGTCTTCCTTATCGCTCATTGTTTCCTTTTTTTGTTTTCGCTTCAAGCACCTTGTTCCACGCTGTTCTAATCCCAACTCTTTGTTCAGTCATTTGCCAATCCAATATCCCTGGGAATCTCACAAAGAATAGAAAGAGCTCACAGCACACGTAGCTACATATTACAAGAATCTGGATGTTGCACTCTCTAGATTTTTTTTTTTTTGGTATTGGCACACATACTTTGACATACAGGAAACCAGAGGTAGGCACTCAAAGTTGAAAAGCTTTTGTGAGATAAACGGTGACTGTTCGCCACAAGGAAGGACACACTGAGGAGAGAATAGATTGCTGGCTGACTGTTTTGAGGTTTTTTCTTTACACATCTGTCTCTGAGGCTGTTTGTTACCGACTGGCTCCGAGGACAGATTTTGTCTTATGTTTTAAGTTGCTCGGAAATGTTTGGATTTATTGCCAAAATGCGTCAGAGAGGGTGACATGTTTGGTTCCTGAACACGCTCAAACACACACGAACGCCTGCAACTGCTGAACGTCACACACACTCTCACTTCTTCTGTTGACGGTGGACTAAATGATCCATAGCGTTGTATATGGAGCGCACCTCCTCTCATTGGTCACAGACACTTGCTTTTATTGAATCTACCACGTTAGTCCATACATATATTATCGTCATTGCCTAAAAGTGCAGTGCAATTCACTGCTGTGTCATTCACAGGGACGTCTCATGTCCTTCAGCACCTTCCTAAAAACATTTGTGTTACCCAGCCTTGTGTATTATCCTCTCAATCCTCAGCTGCTGCGGCCTTCCACTCTGGAGCCGTTTTCTTAGGTTCTGTCCCAGAGGTGACCCCTATGGCATCCACCACCACGGCCTATGTGGCATTATGCTGAACCTCAAATGGTTTACTCACAGAGCTATTAATATAAAAAAAAAAAAAAGCACATCAATGACAGTCGGTTATGGAGAGTAAAGCACAGGAGGGGGGGGGTTATAGAATGAAGTATGTTGAAATCTGTTTGTGGAACAGGGTGTGTGGGAGGGTAAAGGTTGATATTTGTGCCCCCGCTCAGCTATGGATGCTGTGAAGAATGGTGCTGTATAGTGTTTTACTGCCCTGTGCATTCCTACGTCTGGGCTGTTTACTGTTACCACACCTCACTCTTGTGTGTGTGTGTAGTGGTAACCAGCCGGGTAACACATGGTGCCGTCTACGCCAAGAACATTACCCCAGCGTGGTTATCATGACCCCTCTTCTTTTTTTTTCTTTTTTTTAAACCTGATTCACTCCAGCGCTCGCAGTGGTCACATACCAGCGGCATAGCTTCATGGCATAAAGCTCAGGAGATGTGAAGTGTAGAAAACAAAACAGTGCAGCAGCTGTAGAAGGGAATCAATGGACACAATTGTGGACATGACAGAGGGGATTTACTGTCCAACGGCATTTTAAACCATTAGCTACCGTCTCTTGTCTTGTAGCCCAAACTGGCCATGTTACACAGCTGTATGTTTTTTTTTTGTTGATTTTTTTTTCTTTTCTTTGTGTCAGATAGATTCCACGGCTTGTTAAGGTAGGATTTAGTGTCGGTAAATCCACATTATCTGCAGGAAGGACGGTGACCTCTGCAACTGTAATTAGACAGAGAGTCTGCTCCTGGTCAGCCCCTCCAATACCAGTCCCAGACTGCCATTACAACGTGTGGACATTAGCTGATCGGTTGGGAACAGGTGGGGATGTCATCATGACCTTCAGCGCACTTGTGCGCCTCCTCGAGTGTGTGCGTCTCTCAGAGGTGTCCTTCGCCTTGGATGAAGCTTCACAGAGCGGCTCTTGTCTCGTTACTGAAATGTTGACGGTTCCAAAGTTAAATGAAGGACATTATGTGGTGTGACCGCTCTTCTGGCTCTCCGGAGGACAGCCGCTCCGCTCTGGATGTTTTCACCTGCTAAATGAAACTGTTCGCCAAGAAGTTCAACTTGGTCTTGCGAAGAATGCTAACAGCCATGAGGGAAACATTTGCCAGTTTGAGAGACACATTTCCCGTCCGCAAGCTAGTTTACTATCTCTGTGCCATGTTGGCATGTCCCCCGGTTAGCATTTGTGGGAAGAAAGAGGAAATTCAGTGCTCACTGACAACTGTGAAATCATCTGAGATGGAGGTAAAGTGGAGGATTAGGCTGGGATCAGGCCAGAGGACTGTACAGTGACTCAGGGAGACGGGGAGGGAGAAAGAAATGGAGGAGGAGGAGGAACGGTTCCCAGCAAAATGCACTGAATAGATTTTAGAGCCTCTGTAATTGTTGTTCTCTTTGTCTGCTGTCCTGGAAAACCACCCACTCCTCCTCCTCCTCCTCCTCGCCTTTACTCCCTCCCATTGAAATGTTTTCAGCTTTGTAGCATTTTTTTTTTTTTTTAGCTGAAATCCTATTGGTGATAACCAATAATATGAATCTTTAATGCTGTTTTGATGCAGAGACAGTTTTGCTGATCCCTATCTAAATCTATAAAAACCTGACTCTCTTATGCATTTTCATTTTAATTTGCCGTTATCTTTGTAGTTGTGTTCTCTCCCCGTTGTCACATTGAACTATTTCTGGCTGTTTAGTTTTTTTCTCCTTGTGTCTTCCGGAGTTGTTTATCTCCCTGCTGGCCTTTTCACAGGTACCACGATATATGCAGCGATGTGTTGTGACACACAGCACACTTTCGAGCTGCTCTCCTCTCCCCTCTCACCTGTCTGCTCCTGTTTCTTCACAACATCCCTTTTATTCAACCCGGGTTGCTTTGCTCAGAATTTATTCCTGCTTCCTCTCTGGGACAAACAGAAAAGAGAGTTTCTTTGAAGCTATTAGCCCACCAAGAGTGTCTGCTTTACTTTCCGTCTTCCCTTACCTTATTTCCCCCTCTCTTCTTGTCTCCAACTCTCTGTCCATCAGCTCTCTGCTCTCTCTTTTAGGCTTCCCTCAGCTGTAATGTTCCAATTCCCTCTCTGACGTAGGCTGTCTTGATTCCTGTTGGCATCTAGCAGCAGTACCGTTTCTTCCTTTCCTCCCAGCTCAGCTCGGTTGGATGACTGGAGCCCTTGTTGAGGTGTTGTTGTGGTTGCTGGGCCAGGCTGTTTCTCAAGGGGCTCCTTCAGCTTGTCTCTCCTCCCTGAGTGTCCCTGGCCCCTGGCCCCCAACTCCCACCCCGCTTGCCTCTGCCACAAAGCTGCTGTCAGCTCGCAGGCCACATGTGTCAGGCCTCAAGCCCTTATTTAAGACCCAGGCCCTGCCTAGGCGTCACTACTCTAGCAACAGAGAGGACACCATGAAAGAGTGGGTGTAAGCAGCCATTCAGCAGCCCGGAAAGACACAGAGGCAGGCTGGACAAGAAAAAGTGATGAAAGTAAAGCAAAAGCACTCTCATTGGAACAATTGCTCTCAGCCCAGCTGACACTGTGAACTCTAAAGAAGTACTCTATGTGTGAGGAGCCAGTGTGACTATTCACCCACACAGAGTGCCCCCAGTTCATAAGGCTTTATAAAAAAAAAAAAAAGTGTGAATATAGTAGTTTGGCTGGAGGGGACAGTGGAGCTCAGCCAGGCCCATGCACAACAGCCTCTCTGTTCGACTTTTTCTTTTTCAACAGTGCAGGAGCCCAGACACATTAACAAATACAAGCTTCCAATAAAAACTACCACTGGACAATGTCCCGTCTGCTCAACCAGTGGTCTGATAGGCTGTGTATGAGTCCCAGAAAAGCCATGCCATTCATTCCACTTGACTCTATTCTTGGGCCTGTTTTTCTTTATTAGGCTTTGGTGAAACAGTGATGACTCAATCCATGAGAGTGCCAGCAGTTTTATTTGATAATTTTTTCAACACATACTGCATCCAGCCATTAGGCTCTAGCTTTGTGCATTCCTGTTTCTTGGTTTGCTAATACTGTTTGAAACTGTGGCAGCTCTGGAGATACTCAGCTCTTTGTGGATGTTTTGAGGTGACACAGTCTTTTAAATAGTACCGTGACTAACCAGGTAGAGACGACTGAGTCTGTCAACAGCTCCTTAAAGTCTCTGTGTTGGGGGGTCACAGGAGACAGAAGCTCTAATTGACAATCAGTGATGAGTGTCTAAACAAGACTGTTATTACAGGGCTCCCAGATGCCTTGATCAGCCAGTGTGGAGAGACAGGCAGACCAGAGGGGGCATGGGGCAGAGAAAAGGGACGGTCATTACATAAACATAATTGTCTTTTGGACTTGTAAGAAGACTGGTACTTAATCCTTAAAGAGTGCTGGACTCACATGGCACGAAGAGAAAAAGAAAAATTCCGTTCCAAATCATAAAGCTCATGGTCACATTTGACCTTTGGCTGCATGGGCTTTGTCTCCGCTCTAATCCACAGAGCAGCGCTGCAGCATGGGTAGTGGGCAAGATAATGATGGATTCAACAGACATAAAGGAAAGAAGTAGGAAACAATGTCCATCTCAGTTTTAGGAGCAGGACCAGCCACAGTTTGTGGATTAAAACAGGCTGAGACACAGGCAGAGTAAAAACGAGGGGACAGGGCAAATTCACATTTTTGCCAAAACCCAATTTGACTAGTCGTTAAAGTTTCCTTACTGTGGTCAGGAGGCAATATTGGGCATGAAAGGTCCAAATTAAAATGTCCAGCATGAATGTTGGTAGATGTGCATGGATAATAATTTTAATACTCAGCATTCTCAATGGTATATTAGTATTTTTTTGCGATTTCATGTTTCATTACTTCCCAAAGCCATAATAATAAATTCTGAGCTTCATGAGGTTTGAGTGTTAGATTACAATGGCAGCCACTGTGTTTTTCTCATGGTGTATACTTCAGTTTTTTTGCCTGTTTTTCCCTCCTGTTTGACAGCTCTACACTACACTATGTCTTGCATTATAGATACAGAGCATACTTTGGTTAAAATCATCACGCTGGATGCTTGTGGTGGATCATTTTCTGGCAGGTATTTCCACACAAAGCCTCCCTTGTTACCTTCCATTATCCTTTTTTAATTAATCTATCTCCCAGGGCAGATTGTGTGTAGTAATTAAGGGCTAATTGCACCCAAGGTCACTGGATTTATTCATTTATCTGGTCATTTATTTTATAATCAGCTTTTTTTCTATTTCATTTTGTGTCTGTGCCATTGGAGTCCTTGGCTGTAGCCTTTCTCTCTTCACCTCCTTTGCAATAGAGCATGTCCTCAGTGTTGAGAATGAGGTGGTGATGGCAGTGAGGAGCCAGTGACACATAAAGATGTCACTATGAGGAGGGAAGGCCCGAGGGCCCTCTTGCTCCTCGTAGGCCAGTGTGAAGTGGTCGACTGCCTCGGGAGGCGCGGTCTGGAGAGGTGGTTTAGGGGTGCTGATGGCGTGTTGGGTGTAAACAGCGGTCTGCTCCCAGCGCTGGCAGGGGTCACAGCTTAACAGAGCTGCGAACACACTCCTGCTTTGTTCAACAGATTGTCCCTTTCTCCTAATATGAATCTTTTCTAGGTGAACAGATTTGTTTTGCCCTGTGGTTTTTCTTTAATCAAGCAGCTTCTTTCTCTGTGCCAAATGAGTAGGGAGTCCCTATGATCCCCAGTGTTCCCTGTGCTTAGTGCTTCATTGTGCTTGCTTCGTGTTCAGATTCATAGTCTTTTATTAATATGTCAACGAAACCTAGTCACACAAATGTGCACACACACCTCATCTATAAAGGAATGACCAAACAGACAACCCACATGTCCTTGCACGTTGACGGTCAATGGGGTTTCTGCTCAGCATGTGCGCAGTAGTCCACCTTGCCTGTGTCATGTTTTCCATATTAAAGTACCAGTGTGGTGGACTCCTGCTGGTGGCAAGGTAGGGGCCCTGTCCCAGGGCTGTGCATGTGGGCCTAATCCCCTCATTAACTCAGCCAGTATTGGGCGCAGATGGCAGGTTGGCACTGAAACAGGGTGCACACCCCCTGTCTTTCTACCCCTGTCAGACCCTGAGATCCCCCTGACTACTATACGCTCATTACTGTTAATGGATCGCTCCTGGTCTGTCCTGCTTTGCGCGTGTGTGTGGAGAGTGCACATGAAGCTGTGTGTGTGTGTGTGTGTGCATCTTGTTTCATCAAGGCTGTTGAATCATTTCAGTTGTATATTTAATGAAGACTGATGGTAACATGATTTGTACATGGTAGAAGCTGTTGCAGCCGCCCAGCTCATCCTCAGGATATGCATTGAAAAATGGGAAATTATAAAACATGACATGATGCTTTCTGATACAACTGAAGAGGAGGCAGTCACAAACACACACACATGTACACACACCAATTACTTCATTCCTTTTCCCTCTGTCACTCCATGATACATTATTGGAAACTGCTACTTTCATGTCCTCACCTCTCTCAAGTGCCTTTAGCCATACTGATTATTGGAGGTCCTAAAACACATTTACAAGGCTCTCAGCAAAACTGACTCTGCCAGCCCATGAAATAACAAACTGTTTAAATGCTCATTGTAAATTTTCCACAAACAGGCTGGGGGAAAATATGAGCAAACTGACAACTAACGCTCAGCACTCAACTCGATGTGCTTGGGAGCTATTGCACTGACAAAAACCAGAAACGCTTCTCTCCTTCGAGAACGCGCATTTGTCGACACTCCGCTACAGGGTATCTGGGCTGGCACTGCAGTTAAATATAGCATGTGTTTACAAAATGTCCAACAGCACATTTTTCATTTGCTTATTTCTAGCAGCGCACTGATGGAATTTATTTTACTAATTCCACTCTGCTGTAATAATAACCGAGAGCGGTGCCAAAGCAAGACTGAATATCAACTTGTATTATAAGGGAGTTGAGCTGATATGTGGTGTAGTGCTGGACTTGGGCCAGTCGTGGATGGATGAAAGACGTGTGTGTGTGTGTAAGCCCGAGTGTGTGTTCGACTCTTTGAGCATGTGTGTGTGTCTATAGAGGTCATTCTGGGCTTCCTGTTGACAGCTGCAGGCTGTGGGCAGATTTACTCTGTGGCAGATGCTGCTGAGGGACACAACTCGGTCTTAAGTTTATGTTGTACCATTTGGCCACGTCTATTTATGGACCGGGACTACACAATGTGAGTAGGTAGACTAAGCAAAGCCACTTTCAGTAGTAAAAATGTTTTGACAATGCTTTTTTTTTTCTTTAGTGATGCGCATTGGCTTGTTGGTAGTTGTTAGCTTGGTTGGACACCCTCATTACCAGACATGCACAGGAAGACATGGTTGATTTCCCCCCACAAAGGGCACGTTGGGTCTTGAAAAAATCCACAATAGACTCACTGTGACATCCTGGTGCCTCCTTTCATCTTCTCCTTCCTCCTGTCCATACCCTCTTTCATGCTGCAGTTCTGCTCAGTGTCTTTACAACGTGATGTCACATGCAATTTGTATTCCTGCCTGAGATTTTGTGAAGGAGGATAAATCTGGATATTCTCAGTGGGTGAGTGAACATGACCATGGCTCTGAATCTGGACAAGTATGTCAAAGCCATAGCCATGGTACCAAATCATTGTCCCTTGAGATTGGAGGCGTGCTCTGGTTTCCCTCATGTAAATATCAAAGTCCATTTATGTTGCAGGGCCCTCATCCAGATCTAGGGGACCTTTAGATAGAGTCAGCAACCAAAGAAAGTAGTCATTATCTGTCCTGTGCTAAGCCTCCATCATCTCAGCTTTTTCTTCACTTGGACTAAAGAAACACTGAGTGCCTTGGGTCTTCAACAAGCCAGCTGAGTGACTTATGGACTTGCGCTGTATGTGTTGGCAGTAAAAGATCAGGGGCCCAAATCCAAACAGAACACAAAAGTCAAACATAGGTTTGTCACCAGAGGCCTAAATGTGGAAATACTGCACACTCATCTGGTTAGGAATGAAAAAAAACACATACTACAAGCTATCCCTCAGACCAAATGAGAAGGCAGATAGCTAAAAGGAGGGAGCAAGCGTTTAAATTGATAATAGCTAGGTATTTTGTACAGCATTGAAAAAGCTTTTTATACCATCCATCTCTTTCCTTTACTTTCCTCTCCTCTCCCCGGGCGCTTAGTGAGGCTGCCAAACATCTGAGCAGGTCGGGCCTTGCTTTGAGCAATGAGCACATATTCAGTTTCATTGCTCAAACATTTACCATTTTGTTTGCTATGTATCAGCCGGCAGGTTGACAAAGGCCGCCATTGTACCAGAGGGACATTTCTTGGCTTTTCTTCTCTTTCTGAGGGCTTCGGTGCCGCAGACTGGAAGAGGATACATGACAGATAAGTTTCACGTTGTGCCCGCAACAATCATAACTCTATTGTTCCAATGAGGCTTTTCTTTTTTGTAAGGCCTTGTCAGGAAAAAAAGATGAAAATGAGAAAACAAGTTGATTGCATGTTACACTAAAACGACAAGACACATGCCAGTGTTTGCTGTGTTTTCTTCAGCTACTGTCTAGGTTTAATTTTAATGCGTTGGCTTGTTCAACGTTTCCTTTTATTTTTAGACCTCAGGTTACGCTTGCCAAGTCACACGTTGGTGGCTTCAAATAGTGGTGAGAGAAAACTGAAAAACTGAAACATATATTCCAAGAAATACTGCCAGGAAAATGTGAACTGCAGATAGTATGCTTATGTTTAACAACTCGGCCCCAGTCTGTGGTGCCGTACTGTGTCAGGATCTGGTGAGTGTAACTCCTTTTGGATGGAGTACTCAATGTCTATGTTTAATAGAAAAACAGGTTGTTTTTCTGTCAGTCACTTCAGTTCATGCATGAATTATATTTACAGATTTATTACAGACTTACACTAACAGAGCAGGCTACCGGAGCCTCAGTTTCTTAGTACAGTGTAATTGTGTGACTTAGACTCACACTCATATACATCTCAATGCAGATGTTGCTATTTAACAAATTTAAACTCAAATATAAATTAGATTTTGTATAATTTCTTTGTCCATATAAACAGTACTGAAATTAAAAAAAAATGGACATTGGACCATTTGAGATTCATATAATCTTAACATTCATTCAATAATATTTGAATCATGATTAACATCTCTCGACCTAATGACCTATAATATGTGGAATGAAAAACAAGCAGCCTATCAGCGAATCTGTATTTTCAATATCCATTTGCTGCTAGTGTGTTTGTTGTACTGTGGTTCCACTTGGGGGGACAGGGACAGGCTAAATGAGAGCCAGACTGTTTTCTGTGAGCCCCATGGGGTTAGTCGTGTTGACGAACAATATCCTGGCCCCCTCGGTCCAGGGCTCCTAAGTGCCTCTCAGCTACATGACCTCCTTTTCTCTCAGCATCACTCTGTCATCATAATACTTATACAGGTCCCCCACTATGACAGCTGTCCTTTCATCAAACATGGTCCTTTTAGATAGATGAAGTCTGAATAACAGTGACAAGCCTTTGTTGACAAGAGTGAGGATCAATGATTTTAGCTGCCACTTTGGAGCTGGAGGCTGTATGAGGCTTTTCTGTGTCCTATCAAATAGAAGTCAAAGCCTAACTTGAACCATCTTTTCCTCTGCCTGGATTCTTGACCTGGCTGGATGGACAAACATATGATATGAGGTCATCTTTATGATTCAGGCTGACTGTAAAGTGCCACAGTCTCTGCCGTCTCTTTATCTCCTATTGGTCTCTTATCAAGGTAGAGTGGCTCCCATATTGACCTTGTGGGAGAGGCTCTGGGCCTTGCCCTCACCACTGAGCTCACAGTGATTGTTGACCATTGTTTGCTGTTCTTTACTGATCTGAAGGAATCGATTAGGTCATTTGATGGCTCCATGGAAAGAGGTTAAGTGTCCTAACGACATGTTGACTAACTAACTAAAGCATTCTCTCTCAAGGACGCTGGTGACGGAAATGCCCTTTGAACATATGACCAACAGGTGGGACAACAGTCTTGAATTCATCATTGTAGTGGGTGTATTGTTCCGTGATGTATTTTCCCTCCAGCATCAATTGTGGGATAACTTCTTCAGACGGAGACAGAGCTTTTGTTTTCCGTGTCTATTTCCCTGAGCTGTCTTTGAAGAGGTGTCAGGACACCTATCAGGGGATGTTGTCTTTTACCATCATCCTCAGGAGTCCGGCTTCTTCATGTTTCATCACAGTCAGGACTTTATATATTCCACAGACTGACAGTTCACAGACAGAAGGATTAGATGCATACAGAGACATCCTCGCAAGACATGCCGATGCGAAGAAACAAAAGAAAATAGAGAGAGTCTGTGTGTTTAATGAAATGAATAAAGCCCCCTTTGGAGAATGCTGTATATGGATGTGTTCGAAGAGGCACCCCGTGGCTGTTTCAGTGATATTGGTTTTGGTGTATGTCTGCACCTGTAAATATATCAAGCACTTTAACCCTCTCACTATCATAAGTTTGGGTTGGATGTTGCAAAACTAGAAAAAGTTGTTAGTGCTGTGTATGATTGGATGTGTCCTCCCATGGTACTCTTTCACATCCCTCCCTAGATATCTTTTCCTGAGTGCTTCTGTGATTTGAGTGCTGTGGACCATACCTTTATCCAAAATGGAGAAAAGGGAAATTTGGACCAGAGAGAGGATTTACTTGGCTGGTTCATTGATTTCCCCCTTTCATACCTTCCCCACCCCTCCGCTCTATCCATCCATCCTTCTCTCCCCCTCCAACAGAGCGCTGATGAGCCCACTCCCCACAGACCTGCCGCCAGCCACGGTCAGTCAGAGGTCTCTGTGTCCATCTCTAGCTCTGCTAGGCAGAATATTTCTCCTGAGGCCAAGGGGAACAAGGCATATTCTGTTACAGCTAGCGCAGGAGGAAGAAAAACGTACTGTTACTAGATATAAGTGAAATCAAATCTGTTTGACTTGCCCGGCAGCTATGAGCGTTTTCCATGCAGACAGGGAATGCAGTTACTCACAGTGCACCTGACAGATTTATGGGACGGTCGTCAGTATTTAAAAATGCTTTAATAAAGAATTATTTTTTATTTCCATGGGGAGCTGACTTGGAAATAAGTTTGAAGAACGGATACCACTCGGAAGTATATAATATCTCGTTTAGTCTATCTATGCTTAGTTTTTCGTTCTCATTCGGTTGCTCCTGTTGCACCTCCATATCTTTAGGAGTGATACAGCCTGGGTCAGCAGAGGGTCAAATTGTGCAGCGGGTGGCAGAGTGTTTTCCATCTCCTTCCTATCTTGCCATGTGTGCAATGAATGGGCACAGAGCAGAGAAAAGGGGAGAGGAGAGCGCACTCTCTCCAAAGCTGCTCTCAGATGTCTAAACTAACATTCAGTCTGCACTTCAAAGGCATGTGGGCGTTGACACACTGCCCTCCTTTGTGTTAGCGTGTATCTGAGTAAATTGAAATTGAGGAGCAAAAGACAGGGCAGAGAAAACAATGGGCCATAAACAAACCTTGAGTCGGGGCTCGAGAACAGCTGGTGATGTCTTGCGAGGCTGCAGTGTTTGCTCCAGCAGTGTGACAGATGTACTGTAAGCCCCTTTGCTGTTTTTATTGTCTATGTGTTTTGTGTGTGTGTGTGTGTGTGTCTGAGTGGTTGAACGAGTAGGGTAAGGAGGATGAAAAGGGGGAACATTCCAGAGGACGAGCTTGGCAGATCAAGCCATTATGTGCACATCACTAACTGTCTATGGCTGTATCAAATGAAAAAAAATAGTCTCTGTCTTTCTCTCTCTCTTTCACTCTTTCTTCTTGTGATTCTTCTTTTCTCCTCCTATCTCACACGTAGCTTAGCCAGTGTGCTGCAGCCCGGCAGAGGACCTTTTGCTAATGAAAGCATGTCACACAATTACAACAGCCTCTTTGCCTGGTGGCTCAGGTTTGACAGAGACCTACTCGGAAAGTCTTCTTTTTTTTTTCCACCTACCAACCATAATGTTTGGTAGCTGGCAGTCCCACTAATTGGATGGTGCTGGATGTGCGTGGAGCTCAGTGTCCCTCCATAGCCCTTCATCTGGGCAGATGCTGCGGATATGGTGGATGTTAATGTGAGATGCCGCAAGCTTCATCATCTGGTATCAGTCACTCTGTAATTGGAACAGCCCTGGTGGTTCGTTGAAGCCTTCCCGGGCCCTGTTACAACCCCACCCACGCTCTAATGGTGGATGGGACTCCTCACTCCCGACCATGTGTGGAGGAAGATTCTTGGATGAGGAGAAGAAGGAAAAATGGAGAGAATGGAAAGCAGCCA
>OMNW01010490.1:0-39348 GCA_900303245.1 Selene dorsalis
CCCCAACTCATCCCCATGTGCTCCTCGAGGTATGACAACTGACTGGCTGAGAGGGTAATGGTGAAATGGAAGTGTGGCCACAAGCATGAAATGAAAACATGCATGATCCACAGAAAGAAATCTATCTTGACCAGATGCCAAGAGGAAGCTGAGCAACTCCATTCCACCACAGAGTCTTCAGTCACTGCACTTTCCCACATAGCTCTCTAACTCCATTGAATTTCAACAGATTTCACTGTGACACAGAGCGCTTCCATAATTCCTACGGCTGAAATAATTACTCGAGTAATTCGAATAATTTGATTACAAAAAATGATCGAAGCAATATACGGCATACACCTCTTGTGTTTCACATGTACTTTTATCACTCAGAGTTCTGTGGAGCAATCTAAGAAAAGATAAAAATTAAGGAAAGAGAGACAAGTTCAAAGGTGTTGGACCACTCCAAGTTGCATTCACTGTAAAACTCAAGTTTCATACAGCTTGTCCTCAGTGATGCTGCAGTAAAACTGAAAGCACCCACTCAAGTCCACTAAGTGGATCTGACACAATGTGAGGCAATGTAACATAATGTAAACACGTGCATTTAATGTGTTTAAGATGAAGGCTTGTGAGAACGTACAGTGATTAGTTATTTATAACGACTTGTTAAGAACCTGAGTCGATACTGACAGCTGGTTATGACATCCCTGACATTAGCTCAAGGAAACGAAATCAAATGCTGCTGCATTCATTTAATTTGTCTTTTGTTGAAGTGATTTGGCCTAAGAGGAACATACACTCCTCTTTTTATACAGGCAACCCTTTCACTCACTCACTCACTGTACTTAATAGACATGTGCTTGTTTTATAAAAATTTACAAATATTGACATACAATGAAATATGAAATGTATTAGAATATGGCGACTGTAATTAATCAGCTGGCAAGTCTTACTACAGCTAACAGTGGAATTTTGCTGATCTGGAGGGTAAGCTGTGGAGAAAAAACTTGACTAGAAAAGAACTGACTGCAATTTTGGAATCAGCATGCCAATTTTAGTTTTAATCAGCATAAAAATCTAACTCAACAGAAAAAAAAATTCAAATTGTTCCCCAGTAATTAGAGATTGGAGTTTAAGATGCACAAATATTATACAGATATTATATTCAGTAAGCATATCAGTACATCACAATTATTGATTGTACATTTGCAAACACGTCCTTTGAATATAGCAATTTAATAAGGCAAAACACTATATTAGATTACTCGATTAATCAATGAAATAGTTGATAGAACAATCCATTACGAAAATAATTGATAGCTGCAGCCCGACTGTTAACGTTCTCAAAAATTTACCACCCCCACATTGTATTGATCAAACAAGTTCCACACATGACTTCCACAATAATACAATTAATCAGTTAGTCAATGCCCACATCCTAATAACAGAAGAAAATAATGATAACCATTTCTATACCAAATGAGATCACCTGCCCCCATACACACACACCATCGTATACAAGCTTATGTTTTCCAGTCCTCCTTGTCACTTAAAAAACAGCCACAAGTGAAAGCAGGATTTATATGTGCAAATTGTGGTTAAAGCTCCTTTCCTGAATACAAATAACACCATTTCAAATGCATGCCATTATTGACACAAATGGATAAATGCTGGCAAGAACCGAGGACATAGTTTCCTTTTGCTACACAGGTCATCCTTAATTTATCACTTTCACCTTGATTTTTACCTCAAAGTTTGTTTGCAGCAAACAGAAACTAATAAGAGGCTGCGTTGTTCACTGCTGGGTGCATTTACTTTGAGCAGGATTTTACGAGTAATTGCAAGATCCAGCAATTAATGATAGGACACACATGCAGGAGGCCTTGTTTAAAGTCAGCACCGCATATAGCAGGAGAGACAAGCTGTGGTTATCGGCCTCGAGTTGACTGTGGGTGGCCAAAGGTATATAGAGGGGGAACTGGTGTGCCAGTATAAATGCACGGCCCGGTGTGAGCAATAAAAGAGATATTTACTGTAAATCTTTGGCAGCTAGGGGAGCGATAAACATCACAAACACAATCAGCTGCTGCTTTAGTGCTGCCTACGCATCTGTTCTCCTGAGGAGAAAGAGTGAAGAGAGGCGAGATAGGCCAATCTATGCCTTCCTCCACATTGTACACATGTTGTAGACAGAGACTGCTGTGTTTGTTTAGAGAGATGGAAGTTACTTTCTTTCTTCAAACCTCTGGATTTAATCTACGATTCAATCATATGATGGTGAATCCAATTCCTTGAATTGACGTTGAATTCATGACAACTCCTGACAAACTGCCTATCATTTTTTTTGGATTATCATAATCCAATGCTATGGATTATTTCACTAGATACATTTCTTGACACACAATCCATTGTCTTTTCTTCTGGTGACTTAATCCTTTCTGTATCACTTCTAACATATTGTTGCCTATCAATTAAAAAGACAAAGACTTCATGATAACCTTATTTTCAGGGTGCATCTAAAACAATTAACTGACAGTTAACAGTTGTCAAATATGATAATTTTCTTTGACAGGTTTCAAAGACAAGCCAACTATAGACAGCATTACATAAAAGTTACACAATTTACAGAGATGTATTCAACAACAAATCTTCCTTGCAAAAATATGGGCTGTATTAACGATGCTGAGAAGAAACCAAACAACCACAGCTTGTTGCTAACAAAGAAGACACACATCAAAACACATCAGAGAGTGTCATGTAAAAGCGAACATGACATACCAACAACTACTATTCCCAGACAAAACTATCTGTAATAAGCCCTCACCTAGATACCTATTAAACTCATTACGCTTATGCATCCATCATAATTAAATGCAAACCATTGCAAGAATGGGTGTGGGTGTGGGTGTGTGTGTGTGTGTGTGTGTGTACAGCAAGCAAGCTGTGTGTGAATAGCAAGCAAGCAAGCAAGCAATGACAAACATCGGTAGCTCAAACAAACAGCTCCATTAAACCAAACAAGGGACTAGGTTTTACACTGTGTAAACAATATAAGCAGTCCAACAGCAGCACAATAAGGCTGTGAGGTGGGTCTGGGGCACTTACCTGTATTTGGAGGTCTGGAACACTTCAAGGTGGCAGTGGCACATTGTCTGTTGACTCTTTTCCTCCAGACTTCCGTCCTCTTCGACCCAGGTCATGGTCCAGTTCCGTTGTCGCCTGAGCTAAGCTAATCAATAGCCTTAGCTAAGCCAATCAATAGCATGATGAAGCACGTAGCAAATACTATTGACACACACACACAAAAGAAAAATGCTACCCCCGCCAAAAATACTTCACATCAACGATGCTGCAAAGTGCTAACTCATTTTTCGGGGGTTTCACCGGAAAAACGCAGAAAAATATGTTTTTACAATAGTTTTTCCACTCTCCTGCAAGCTGTTGAGTTGCATGCAGGAACTTCCCAACAATCAAACTAATCGGCTGCACCTGTCGTCTTCAGCAGTGCATTGCCACATTTTCACCACACAACCTAAGTGGCGCTGTTGCACTATGTTGGAGACAAAAACTACAACAGCCAACAAAGAAGAAAGAAGAAAATAAAAGGGTTTAATCGGGTTTAATCATAGACTGTATGACCATGGCTTGAATAAAATCTTCTCAAATTACTGCTTTTTATTAGACAAAGCATATCAGTTTATTTTTCATTGTTATAACTTCCTATTATTATTCAAAAATCAGGACCAAAATATGTATGTTCTGGCCTCTGTGTTGTTGTTTTCCCCCGTGGCTAATATCAATTTTCTCAATTACTGCAGGTATATTGTTAACTTATAAATGTGTGCTAAATACACGACCAGCAAACTGACTGTCAATGCAATACTAAAATGCCTCATCAGGAGGACCTTATTCACTGTAGTCTTGTTGAAAGGCAATGTAAAATGGAAGTTAAAACAATTCATATTTGAACAAATGAAAAACACATTTTAATTAAAGAAGAAAATTGGTTTAATCAAAAACAAAAAAAGATAGCATTTAGGACTGTTTTTTTTCCCCCTCATCACACCACCTCTTCAATAAGCAATTTTTACATACATTACTTCCTGTGCATAGAGGATTTCCTGCTGGAAAGAGCCAATGGACTGTGTGTTTTGTGCAGAAAATGCTACATATTAACAACTAACATATACATGTGAAGACAGGAAACTTTCACTAGGTCATGTCATGTGGCATTGGTGCCAGGCCAAATAAAACTGATGAGGGTGAGAGCGTGCCATCTGTGCAGTTTTGCAATTTCTCACCTCATTGATGCACGACACATTTACTCTTCTCCTTCTCACTACGTCTTCCCACCTTCTCTCAGTCTTCTCTCAAGCTGGCCACCATCCATCTCCATCCTGCACACCAGCCTGCTTCGCACTCTTGTCTTGTTGCTCTGCACATCTGCCTGTGTGTGTTATGTCCTTACGTCATCCTTACATGTAACCCCAGTCACTCATTACTGAGTAAAACATCTGGAGGAACACTAGTAATCTCTTTTCAATTTGCAGTGGATGGAGAGAAAATGGACACAAGGTGGAGATGGCAAGCGAGTGACCTCAGGGACAAAACGGTGCTGCTGCAATCACTGATAAACATCCCTTAAGGCAAAGAAGAGGTCAGTACTGAGGAATGGGCAGTGAGATTTTATCTGGAGGGTAAACCTGTCTTGGAGAGCTGAGAATTTCCCATACCGAGTTTCCATTTACCAGAAACAGTGGAACAGTTAGAGGAATGTGGAAATGGGCTCAGGGAGATAGAGAAAGCTGGAGAGAGTGGAGGAAGGAGTAAAAGGAAAATCAAAATGAAAGACACAGAGATTTCACACCTTGTAAGGAAGAGTAGAGGCCATCTCCTAAAGCACTTAGACAGGTCTTTGAGAGAGGAGTAAAAGCTTGCCGAGGTGACATACTCCAAAATCTTCTACTGGCCCTGGAGCAGACTTTATTGTTAAACCTAAACAATCCTCCACCACTGTTTGGGACGTGTGCACTGAGAATCTTTTGAGCCATCATAATCCTCTCTCCAACCCTTTCTGTGTTGTGTTTAAATGTTGGATGTAGAATCTACTCTGACTAGAAATCTGGTGGCTGACAATCCCTGAACTCTATGGTGCTGGGATCAGAAGCCGAATGCTGCAGTATGTTCCCCTGCAAATATTTCACAGTGTTCATTTAAAGTCATGGTAAGTTCCTGTTCTGTTCTGGCTTTTTTTCTTTTTTTTTGAAACTGCAACTCCTAAAGAGTGCCCTGCAAAGCAAATACTTATGCAAACTTTAAAAAGAAAAAAAAGAAAAAACAGAAACAGTTTAAATATCAAGCAAACTAACTTACAGTAATACACAGAGATCTGAAAGCTTGTCTTTGTAATGAATGCTCTTCAGGGGACTAAATATTTACGGCTCAAGCACCATAATTGTGTGTGTGTGTGGGGCAATCCCTATGCTATCCTTGTTGACTTTGTGTGTGTGTTTTTTTTTTTCCATCAGAGCTTGTAACGTTGGATCTCAGCCTGTGTGAAGTTACTAAGCCTGAAGCACCCAATTATTGCCAGGGACTGTCAGTGGGCTTGTACTGTAACATACATATGCTGCAAAGTTAAAATGAATCAAAAATGGCAAAACAGAACAAAGACAACATCTTTTCCTGTGACCGCTTTCATATATCTGCAATTATAAGAATCACCAAGACACAGACATATATTATGTGCTGTGATATGCCTTATTTCTTTTCTGAACTGCACTAACAAGATGAAGCCGAATTACAAAACAAGATGCGTTTGTCTTTGAAGTACAGATCAGGATTACAACATTACAAGGGTGGCTTCTGATCACTGGATGCCTTCATCTAATATGAGTTGCTCCTTTACAAAGTCCCTGCTGAGAAAATAACACACGGTGCCATCATTAGAAGAGCTTTAGGATGAAATAGTAACCATTTACTCATCAAAACTGACATCAATTTCTCACCCTGGCAAACGTACAGTCAATAAAACATCAGACCCTGAAAGGTCATTTCAAATAAAACTTTTTCAGAATTTTTTCAAGTTACCATAAATCCATCTTCATACAACTTTTAAATAACGTCCTGTTGTGGCCACTGGTTACAAAATAGACAAGATTCGACAACCCCGCAAGCTTGCATGTATCCCCTATCTTCAAGGTTATTGCAGAGCCATTTGTTGCGCTTTAGATAATTGACTCTTAGATGAGGGATAACCATGATTTATGGACAAAGAGAATACATATTCCTCCATATCTCAGTGGTGATTTATGGTGTGATAGAGCTCAAGTGATGGCCATTTTATCTGATTGTACGTCATGCAAAGTAGTCGATCAAGTCAGCGCAATCAGTCACACCTCATCCCGGCTGAGATGACAAGGATGAGAGGCAGCGGTTTCTCTCTCTGGATTTCTTTGGTGTACGTAAAGTGTTTAAGGCGAGTTATTATATGCAGAGCTGGGTAAACCACGGCCAGCTAAATCACAGCCGTGCCAAACTTACGCTGACCAGGTGGAGGGATTTATGATCCCTGTGACGGATAAACCTGAGGCCTTGGAGTGGCATTTGTCATGTGTAGGAATGGCCTGCTCCGAGGTTCTGTATTTAAAACACATTTGACCTTTTCAATTGCTTATTTTATTTTCTGCTCTCTAATGTTATCTTACCGGCAGTTTCAAATCTTCAGACTGATTTTAGTGTGGGTCTCTTAATCATTAGTCATCATGCAGATGGGCTGTTTCCCAGTACTTACATCATTTCTTTAAGGGTGGCCAATTCAGTCCCCCGCTGCAGTCAGCTGAATATCGAGCCCTCTGCCTCTGGGAAGCTTCATATTTAATTTGACCATATGTAACAACTGACAAGGAGAAAACCTCAACTCCCTCTTGACCTTTTGGATGCAGATTCTTGCTCATATACCGTATGCGAGTATGCGAGTGTGCGTGTTGGGGATGTGTGCGACTGTGGCGCTATCAATTATTAATTTTCCATATCTAATTCAGGATCCTGTCCTCTCATATTCGGGGGAGTGCTCTCCTTGTGTTGGGAGAGAAATGGAACTGTAGGTACAATAGATGTCAGCCTCCTTGTTGAAATAATTTGGTCCAGATACCGACTGTCCTCTCAAATTTAGCGGTGGAAATTGGCAACCAATTTAAAATACCTGCATTTAATCTAACCTCCTGTCTCCACATTTGCCACTGATTCAATGCAATAACACTGCCTGTGGATGTAACCCTCTTCAATTATTTGTCATATTAACCTTATCCCCATCTTTCACTGGCACTGTCCATGCCGTTATAACATTGTTTTCAACTTACTTTTTATTACTAACATTGTCTGGTTCATATTTGTACTTCCCAGATGCAAAATCCACAATTCCAAATCCCTAAATAGATGTATCCATAATGAATATTCCTGCTCAAAACCATATTCTCACTGCTCATTTTAATTCCAAAGCTCCTGCCCTCTTCACTGATGAAAATCATTAGAATAAATCTTTTAGGTTACTTTTAAAAAGCTGACAGATCTGCTCTACCTAGCGGTGACCGTGGGGGGACTTAAAGTGCTTACCAAAGTATTCCCTCTGCCATTGGTGGATTTATAAATGAAGAGCAATGTGATGAAAGTGTGCTTTAATTGATTTTGTGCAATTAGGAAATAGATTTCTACGTGTCCACACGAGGATCGGGTTTCAGGTCGGGTTGAATTCCCCTGCTCAAGTCAGACCTGCAATGCAAGGCAAGGCAAGAGAAAATGAGAGTGATGTGTTGCATTAGTCTGGCAAGCATACAGTGGGTAAACGATAAAATAAGGTGAAGAACCTGCATCTCAAGTTCCCCAGTGATTCTGGGAATTCTTCTTTGTGTAAACATAATTTCATCAGTTTAACTTGCAAAGTTAATATGGGAAAAGAAGTTCTGAGTTGCCTTATTGGGAAAAGGCAAAGATGAGTTGATTTTGACTAACAGGTACAGCAGATGGTTTATTATTATGAGACGTCGCAGTGCCATGTGCTGGTAGTTGGCAATTTGTGTTATTGCCACAAATCACAAAGGGAAAAGAGGAATGGCTTATTGATTATTATAAGCCACTTGTGTTTTGTGCTGGTGGATTGCCATAGTTTATTCTGCGCAGACCAAATCTATATACTATGAAATTGTAACATTAAAATATATTACATTATTTATTTGAAAAAAATGTGTGTCAAATCGAGCATGTTTATCTCTCTGAGAAGTGAGAATTAAAGTAAGACATTAGGTTTAAGGTGCAAGACTGATTTGACCCAAGTAAGAGGTCATTTCATTTCTAAAACACCGTCTCACTCATGAAAGACAGTCTTTAAAAATATTGAAAATCAATGCAGCAAAGTAATATTCTTTTCTGTTCATTGTTATTCCTTGTGAAAAGGAAACATCTGTAATGCATCTGAAATCGACCAACAGTTCTGCTGGTCTGCTGGTAATTCTTCCAACGGTATTTTTGTGTCTCAAATTAAAATGGTCAGATACCACAGAGGAAGGCCGAGAACACAATGGTAACACATCGTGGATAAAGATAAAAGGTTAACCATCTCGGAATTCATTTTTTAAAACTTATTACAGAGCAAAGTGATTCTGACTGCTTGTCAAAAGGTGCCTTATCAAGTGCAGAATGTCAAACAGTGCTAGTCATTCCAATAGAGACACATTTCAAGGGGTGTCTTTTCTTTCTTCTTTTCAAAAATATTTGATTGAACTTTTTGATAGAAACCTCATCCTGGCCTCATGTGCATTTGTTTTTGATGAAGCCAGCGAAAAAGCAATCCATGGAGACGAGAGCTGGACACCGGGTCGGCGGCCGAGTACTGCACTGACATTGCAAGGTTGGTTTTCAACCGAGAAAAAATCCCTGGAGTGGTGGATAACGTTATTTATCATATACGATGTCAGGATGTGTATATTTGTGTAGTCTTATCTGCCATAAACAAGAGATTATGGGTTACGGGGCACATTTGTGTTGTGGTGGCCGAGAAGTCTCAGCCAAGAGACGTTAGGCGGAAGACAGAGAGCCTCCATTCTCCATGTAACAAGTTACAATTCATTTATTTAACCATCACAATTACTCTGAAGCTGTTTAATTAAGATAGAAATGTAGCTTATTTAAGCTAAAAATCCTTCATAGTTCCTCTTTAAGGTAAAAACGTAGCATAGCTATGGTAAAAATCCTGCATAGTTCCTCTTCAACATCTCGATGATGAGGCACTGCATTATGTCTCTGACCCACTGGATTACACCACGGCTGTCCACCTTTGCAAGTCAGAACCAGCAAAGGAGAGGAGAGAGGTAAAAGTAACCATACAGTGCTGGGTAGAAATCAGATGAGGGTTGTCTCACTCAATAAGGCCAAAGAGAGCTACCAAAGTGTCTGGGTCTAATTACCACTTAAAAATGTTGAATAGAGTTTGAGTAGAGAGTAGGATCATTGTTTCTGCATGTCACACAATTTACACTGGCACATGTGGACCCTGTGACCTTAAATCATATAAGGCAGTAAGGATGTCTGAGAAGTCATACAACAATCCAAAAGGCACTACCAGGACATTTAAAAATGTACGTGTAATATGCTAATATGATTTTGAGGGAGGCAGAGCTCAGCTGAAGTAAGCTCTGGTGCAATATAACCCCTGTATGTAGCCACAAACTGTTCAGCACAAAAGGCTTAATACAGTTTCCACCTATGTTGTAGCTTAGTACTCCCGACACGTTGAGCTCCATTTGAAAAGCACGGTTTGACTTGGTGGTAATCGCACTGATGTTGCTCTCATGTGATTCTGATAAATGTAAGGATAACCTTTACATACAGCAGACAGTTAAAATGGCTCTGCCCAAACACTGTCAACAGGTTAAACAGCAAGCATGGCTCTATCCGCAAGATAAAAAAAAATCTGCCAACCAGCACTTTTTAAAGCTTACTAATTAACACTGGGAGTCATGCTACTAGGAGCAGTAAAATGGCAATAAAAGTGTCGCTGGTACACTTAACAAACAATATACTGTGTGTTAATGAGTAAGTCAGGGAGGTGCTGCTCGGAGGTTTTACTCACTTTTGAAAGAGCCAGAATAGTTGTTTCGCTGTGTTTCAAGTCTTTCTGTGGAGCTAAACTAACCAGCTGCTGGGCAGATATAAGATAAGAGTTTATTGATCATTCCAGAATAATTTACAAAATGTCAAACTATTCACATAAAGAGGCAGTTACAGGTCCAGCTATCACTTTGCACATGTAGAGTTGTAACCTCCACAAACTGTGAAACATGGATATTTTATTCATTGTACTTCAGTGACAGTGTTTTTCAAGCATGGTTTTAAACATCCTGCCTTAAGTTGAGCTGTGTTTGTGCAGAGTTTAATCAGGGCTGCTTTCACTTTGAGCGTTTCCTTTTATATCATATCTGTGTACTTGTTTCCTGTATTTCTCTTTTTACACTCCAAAAATGCATCGTTTCAGCATTTTCCCCTCTGAAATTAAAAGTGAACACTCAGCTTTCCAATAAGATTAAAGTTTGCTTTGTTTACAAAGCACTGAGGATGTCAGATGTACAAAGAGGTGCGTCTTACATCCCAGCACAAATCATTTTTCAAATTATCATTAAAAACAAAGTTAATTTTGAGTTTCTGTTGTTTGTTCATTCTGATGTGAGTGTATTAAACCAGCCCTCTGAACAACAAGTCTGTTGTTTGCTGTGCAGTCTGTAGGAGGCTGTATTCTTTTTTAAGCTACAGGAACTAAAGGAGGCTTGAGTCGGAGACACTGAAACCACCACCATGTAAACCAGCCATTAACTCCACATTTAACCATGAAATGAAAGCTCAACAGGAGGCAACAGTTCATTGCAGATTGGGATACCCAGGCTCTCACTCTCCCCTCCTTCTCCCCCTCGCCTTTCCTCTCTGGATCCTCATCGAGAAGCTTCATATAAATGTTTTACTCTCCAAAGTAAATACTGCAGCAAAGAACGTCACAACTAGACAGTATCCAGAAAATCTTTCAACTTGGACGGTGCATACACACCTTATGAATATTGTATACTCAAACAAAAACATGAGCAGTATACACCCTGTGCACAGATATCTAGATGTGTACTGTGCAAACACACACTCACACAGCATCCCATGTTCTTCTTCTTACTCACTCTGATTGACAATATTCCAGCCCAAACCCCAGTAGACATCATTTGCTGGTTCATGTGCCCCGCGCTGTCGAATACCAGTGTTTGCCTGAAACAAGAAATGAGATGGTAGTCAACAGCAAAAACAATGCAGCAGCAACAACTCTGTACACTCTGGGCAGCAGCCTATCTGCCCACTCAGGCCTTGGTGTGGTGTTTTGTGGTGTTTTGTGTGTTGTGTTACATGGGACCCACTCTGCTGTGAGGTTGGGCTGCTTTCCTTTTTTTTCCACATGAGTTTCCCCTACTTGACTACCACAGTGACCACTAGGTCAAACTGCCACTGTGAAGAAGGTAAACTGGAAAAAATCTCAGAATTCAGTGGTTTACTGGCCTGATCTCTGAGGACGTGGAAAACAAACAGACACAGCCTTTGTTTGTGGCAAGGTTGAGGCATCACTGAAGTGAATACAGATCATTCTGTCATGCAACAAAAACATGTGCAACAATGTACTGTCGACTGATCTTAAAGTTGTTGAGATAAATAAACGTTAACGTGGTGGATGCCCAAAGTGAGCAGAATTCATCCTCAATTGGTTGATGATTACAGTCAGGCTAAGTATGAAGAAGAAGGAGGAAATTGGTGAGATTGTGTATCTTTAATAGTATACTTCACTATATATGTAACTTCTGCCACTAGGAGTCTCTCTAACAAAAAACAACAAATGCATTTCAACAATGCTTGTCGGTGGACACAAGACATTCTCTGAGGGGCTGGGAGATGGGTTTGGCCAAATTAAACATACCTCTATAAAATCACATTTTTCTCTAGGTTTACTACTGAAAACATACAAACACTTTAAAGCTGAACTATCCAAGGCAGTCGCTTTTTCGCTGTTTTGGTTCCTTATTTTCTACGGAGCTCCCCCTAATATGCACTCCCCCTTCGGACTGCATATTTTCACTGTCGTAAAAACTCACAGCTAACCCTCCTCCCTCCCCCCCTGGCCATGTGCATTTGTTTTCAACGAAGCTTTGGCAAGAAGGCGATCCGTGGAGTGATTGCCTTCGAGGTGAGTTATGTTAACGAGAGATTATGGATTACCGGGCGTGTTTGTGTCACGGCGCTGTACAGCAGTCCATGTTTCTTGTGAGATGAGATCTGAAACACCAGGTCGGAGGCGCTGATCTTGAAAGGTTGGTTTTCGGCCAAGAGACACTAGGTGGAAGGCAGAGAGCCTCCATTCTCCCTGTAACAGGTCATTTCATCATCATAATTACTCTCAAGCCGTTTGATTAAGGTGCTAATCTTGCATATCTTCCTCTTTAAAGTATTTTTGTTTGATTTGTGGATGATTTCCAGATGAAACAGGTCTCAAGCACTTTACCACACCACACACAGGCACAAGGTAGCTACCTCAGTAAGGCATGTAGTGTTCTCAATCCAAGCGAAATCAGAGCATGATATCCAGTATTCAGGACTAGCAGCCATGCCTTAGGGCTCCCACACAAAACCAATCCTTATCTCTGGGACATGTTATGCTGTTTGTCTTTCACTTGGCCTTCCGTGAGCGTTAAGAGGATGAAACTTGACAATATCCAGCTCTTCATGCTCCACTGGGGCTAGTGCTGACCAGCTACATACTTGGCTCGAAAAAGGCTTGATGGTACAGCTTGCCACTCAGTAAGTGGATTCAGCTTCAGCTGATTGTATAATAACATCAGTATTTAATCTTAGATCTGTCATCGTCTCTTCTTGTAAGATTTCTTCTCTAAATTGTGAGAAGTGTTGCACAAAAAATAACTAATTGTAACAAAGCTGTAGAGCATCTACACAATCACAGCTGGGTGAACCATGTGGTCTGTGGGAGTGGGTCTACTTGTTAGTGATGTCGGGCAGAGTCTGAAAGCTTAATGGCTTGTTGTGAATGTCCTCGCTCGGCGCAGCTTGGTTAAGTGCTTGTGCTTAATTTTTTATAATGCATCAAGTAGTTTGGGTAGTTTGTTTTTATCACTGTTGAAACAATCACTTTGTCTCTACGATGACATCTACAGTAAGAAAAAGTAATGTATGGTCATGATACACTTGTGGGTGGGAACACGATGGTGGACAAGACTCTGTGCCCACGCGTATGAGTGAATTAAATTAAGTGTATGACATATGTATCACAGTATATATAACATGATTTAACTTGTCTTTTACATATTACGCCTAATGCAAGACGTGGCACGTACAGTCGTGATGAATAAGAGCAGGCTATTAAATGTGCAATTTTACCATATTATATTACACTACCATACATACTTGTTCTAGACTTCTTTTCCTCACAGTGATAAATGTATTTACAAGTACAGCTGCTCTAGCCAATGAAGAATAGAAAATAATACCTGAGGGCCATTTTTCACAGAGCCTTTCATTGATGCTGTCTGTTCTTTTGTTGTGACTGCAGTTTTCGCTTGCTTATAAATCAAACATCTGCGTATACGTAAGATAAGAGCACAGAGGTGAGCCAGTTGGTCACGATATCTGGCCGGGCTATTGTGTCTTTTTTCTGTTGCAAATAAAGTCTGAATACGATATGAGCCACACACAGACACAAGATTTGAGAGTCAACCGCTAAACAGACACCTTTCAAACATTACAGGCTCATATCAAGGTTTTGCATCAGCCCTGATCACGCTGTAGAGACACAGAGTGTCGGGTGCTTCAGTGTTTTGTTTTGTTTTTTGCCATGTTCCACACTTTTGCCCACTCGTCTCTAGTTAACCCACTCCACTGCACTGCAAACAGGAAATCCAACTGAGTAGTATTAAAGCATCTACAAAAGTCAGCCAACGTTGTTATGAAAAATAAATGAATCCCTACTCTGCAAGCATTTGTCCAAAATATCTACAAGTGTGTGTGTGCGTGCATGTGGCATTGTTTAATGGCACTGTTTAATTTTTAAGGTGTTGAACTTTTCTAACTGAATCAAGGATACACTGCAGATTAATTGAGTCTATATTAATATGCTGGTTTTATTCAAAGGTTTGGCTCTGTTTTTGACATATCCAAATAAAACTCTTAACTCTCTTGTTCTGCTGTGGGTAGAACCACTACGGTGCTAACAGAGGTACTTCTGATGGAGGCACTGACAATGAGAGAGAAGCTCAGTCTGGGTTTAAGGCGAGCAGCAACAAATCATGATCATTAAACACCTTTTGTTGACACACACACACACACACACACACACACACACACTACAATAAGACCATT
Organism: Selene dorsalis; assembly: GCA_900303245.1. Lineage (NCBI taxonomy): Eukaryota > Metazoa > Chordata > Actinopteri > Carangiformes > Carangidae > Selene > Selene dorsalis. Next base: position 14,428 of record OMNW01010490.1, read on the forward strand.
TTTAATTGAGTTGCTCTGTTTTTTTGTTCCTTCTCAGATTCAGCCTTAACCGGATAACATCTCCCTGTGTTATTTCTTTTAGTTGGTCATTTTTTCCTCTTCCGTGACCTCGGGTTTCTTCCCACTGACTGACAGCTTTGTCAATAACTCAAATGTAATAGAGAGACCTTGCTCTGAATGGATGCTACACGAAGGAGTCTGTGATCATTTCATTATCCAACAGCTTTTTCTTCACAAGCTTGCAGGTTTGTTAATAAACACAACAGTCTAATTACAACAGAATAAACTGTGCAGCAGCTGTAACAGCTGTTTCAGTGACAAGTACAATAACTTAAAGTGGTTCACTCTGTAGCTGTTACAAATAAACGCAAGGCAATTATCCAAAGTGATTAGCTCATAAAAAGTTAGACTTACTAATCAGTACTCAAGTCGTACTTAACTGCAGCAACTTGCCTTCTAATCAATAACACTAGTGTGTTTATCTAAGCCTGTTCAGTCTTTTTTCATTTTTTGTTATTTATTGATTTATTAGCATTTCCTTCTTTCCAATTTGGAGCCCCATCCTGCACTGCAGTATACCTGCACCACACTGACACAAGCACATACCGGGGCAAGTGCTTTTCAGATTTCACAGTTTACTGTATTTCTGCTGACAATGAAATCACAGAAAATGTTGCACCTTAGTGGACTTTATTTTTCCAATACCTAGCTGCCAGGCAGGTGGATGTATTCAAGCAAATTCAGACAGACAGAGGAGTGAAGTTTGAAACCACGTGCTTTGTTCTTGCTGCTCTGTGCATCGGTGTTCGTTGGCACAAATGTAGCAAGAAAGTCAAATGAAATTAGAAGAAGACATGGCGAATTTTTCTTCAGGTTAGATCAACTACAAAATGAACCACCCCACCTCCTCCAGACGTAGTGAAATATTTAATCTGTGATGTATAATTGATCCCTCTCTCCTTTAAATACATATTTCTTTTGCCTTGCAAAATCCCATTACTAAACTGCACTCTTCTTCTTCTTTTATTTTTTTTAGTAAATCATCAATGCCCTGGTTCTGAGATCAATCTGATCTGAATATATGGCATCTTTGGACTACAATCAATGTTGTTGACAGAGTTTTAACAGGTTTTCAGTCAGCTGACAGGAATTGGATGCCCCACAGCAAAAGCTTTTGTCCAATCAGTATTCTGATGTGTCGATAATGCTAATTTAGAGAAGAGCATGATGTGTAATTCTACAAAGTGACTGAAAGAAACTAACTATAACATTCACTCCAGACTACCTGGAGCTAGGCATTATGTCAGGGTAAGAGCTAAATCTGCACAGCTCCACCAGTTTGTTTCATGAAAGTAATTACTTTTCTTCTAGTCTCATATTGTCTTTAACACATTCGGAAAAAAAAAAAAGTTTCCCCAGCAAAAGCATCTTTCCATCATTGTTCATTGTCTTCTGACTGCTCCTCATTCTTCTTGTCAACAGTGTGCCACTGGAAGCCTGTCCTAAAGCTCTCAGCACAGGCTGGGCTTACTCGGTATGATGAGACTTGTTTTTCATACCATGCTGCCCAGTAAACAAAATCAAATATTTATGAGAGTTTTATGCAAGGCATCAGAAGGACCTCTGTCTGTGGCTGGATCGGGGATATAATTTGCCTCTCCTTACCCCATCTGACCTCCTTCTGTTCTGGGCACCGGACTAAAAGCGATGCTGCCTTGTTAACTCCCTGCGAGTGAAGTCAGCAGGTCAGCATGGCTGACAACACACCAAGCCACACTAATACCTGCTACTCTGTGGTTCACTATATTTTTGGTTTGTAATCAAAAGAAATAAAACACAAAGAGGCCCTCTCTGTGTTTCTCTCTTTTTATTGTCTATCCCTGAAGCTATTGCCACATCGATCTTCTTTGTTCATCATCTCATTCCTCCATTTATCTTTCCTCCGAGGCGATTATGGCTACCACTCAGAAGGTAGCTCTTTTCCAACACGCAACATACTAGAAACAAAACAGTAATGTTCCAGCGAAATCATCTGTCCAACGGTCATAAACCACATAATTTAGGTACCTAACTCGAAAACTGATATCAGCAACCTCAGTCAAAGAGGCTGAGGAGACTTTCAGTTTTTTTGGCACAGTTCATCTGAGTCCCACCAGCTCCAGTCCACCCCCCTCTGTTGGCCCAAAGTTGATACAGAGCCATCAATTCCATTAAGCACTGGCCTGATACACAAAACTAAAGCCCCCCTTTAGAACAGGTCTCTGAACCCGATAAGACTTGGCCAGGAAATAGGCTGAGTTGTAATTCATGATACGTCACTGTCTCAAACTTTCCCTGCCCACCTTCTCCCCACAGATAACTCCAGACAGTTCTACTTTATGACTTAATTACAGACATTGGTAAGTCTGAGATAAAGTCATCTTTTACAGGTAGAGTTGATTTGTTCCAGACTTAAAACACAAAAATAGAGGTCTGAACAAATATTAAATGTCCCTACTGATTTCTTCAAATTACACACGATACACGAGTGTGCTATTCCCTTTATGATTTCCTAAGTTTCTCTTCCACTGCCTTGACAAAGAATGGGGCCTTTCTGTCTCACAGTGTACATTTTTTGTTTTTGTGTAATAGTATAGCATCAAACAGCTGCAGCTCATTCAGAAAAAAACCTTATATCTTCATATGAAAACTCATATTTTATGCTCTACTTTATTCTAGGTTTTATTTTAGTATATATACATATTCCCTCTCTCTCTCTCTCTCTCTATCATACTTTCATACTTTCCTGCTTTAAATTGCTTTTAATCTTGCTTTTCATTGTATGTTGTTTAATGTTTCCATTTTTTACTGTTTCGAGCTTTATTTTAAATTTAAATTTTTAAAAATTCTTACTGTTAAATGTTTTGATTTTGTTTGCTGAGTTTGTTTTTTGTAAAGCACATTGAGTATGAGTATTGAGTATGAAATGCACTATATAAATAAATCTGCCTTGCCTAAATATATATATAATATTCTTTTCTTGTCTCTTCTGAAGCTGGTATAATGACAGAGGTAATGATGCCTTGTGTGAAGAAGTCTCTCTCTGACTGTAAATAAGTCTCAGTGTCTACTACCAACCGTGCCACTGAGCACAGCAGCACTTTGAGCTATTATAAGCATGCTAATATTTTAGCATGCTGATGTTTAGGTGGTAAACTGTTAACAATTCTCACCATGTATTTACCTTTGATTTGCTACTATTGTTTTGTCAAGTAGCACTTAACACAAATGTACACAGAGGTGCAGCAGGGGTTTAGGGGAATGATGCTAGATTTGCAGGTATTTAATAATAAACCCAGTGTAGGATGTATTCAAATTTGGCCCTGCTGATGATCCCAGAGGAAAAGTCACTTTTCGAAGGCTCTTGAAGATATATTTGGGTGTTTGTCTTGGCTTCCAGCCCCCAAAATGTGAGAATTGACAAAATAATCTGTAATGTGCAGTTCTCTCGGCTGTCTGACAATGATGTCATTAGTTTTCGAATTTGCATAAAACCGACCCTACCTGTGAGTACCAGTACCAGTAGAAGGGGTGGGATGGGAGCAGTGGTTCATTTGCATTTAAAGGGACAGGGCACTGAGATCAGCTGTTCTGAACAGGGCTGTTTTGAGTGGATGAAAAGAGCTGTGATGTTTGATCCTTGGGGTATTTTGACTGAAGCATGTCACAGACATGTCTTTAAGACACCTGGGAGCTATTTTGTGGAAAAGGAGGCATAATATGTCTCCTTTAACATCTGTACCAATGTCACACCAGTCCATTTGCAGGCTTAGTTTCTGCCACAATATTGTGTTGTACCAAGCAACTATGACCGGTTTAGTTAGACATCAGTTCTTCTCATACTCTGTTTTTAGTGTGACTCGGCACCATCTGTCCAGGGACTACAGATGAAAAATAGCCATTTTGGGTAATTCTAGCACATTTACAGCAATGTCTATTTATGTGTAATAATAATAATAAGAAGCATAGACTGCCTGGCCCCTGATAATAAAACAAAACTGTGAAGTGATGGCTTCTCAGTAAAAGAATTCTATCTCAAGACTTGGGCCAACAGTGTCTCAAGGTGGGCCAGTTAATTAGTAAAAGTCCCAGGTTAGGGTAGAGAAAAAAGTCATGCAACATTTCAAGAAAAATGACAGTGAATGGAGCACACTGAACAATAATAAGACGGTAACTGATACAACTATCATCACAAAGCCTTATTTATTTTAATGTATTTATTAGAGCATTCCCAATAATCACCTCAAACCAGCTGGGGGAGGCGTATAGAAACAGCAGTTAACTGACTGTCCTTCCACTTCCCTGTCATTTTCCATTCTATCTGAGGATTGCTACAAACACAGAACAAACTCCAACTTGCTTAGCTCTGGGGCTTAGAGTAATCTTGTGCCAAGACATTTAGACACACCGAAAAGCATTAAAGTTTGCCCCCAGACACATTTTAAAGTATGTCATTGAGAAATTCTGGATCAGGCCTCGTACCCGCCCACCACATCGGTTGACCGGTGAAAGAGCCGTGGGTAGAGATAAGGTTAGCGGCGGATATATTTGACGGACTCAGATTCGTGTTTAAGCCTCAGTCACACCCTCATTCAGCTAGGCCATGGTCAGTTTTGGTCATTCTGCTTCCCACCAAAATCAGCTAGCAGCAGATGTGTCTGAAAAGTTAGTGCAGTTAGCATCTTTCATGTGTGTAGGCTGTTGGTAGCCATCAACAGTACAACATTAGTGGTTGTGCCAATATAATCTCTCCTGTACTGACAAGGTCTTTGCTTTCATTTTCTTCTAGACTGTCACGTGCTGTGCTGCAATACTTATCTTTACGTTGTTAAAATGCACTGCATGCCTCTACTGGTGTATGTGACAAAAGGAGACGCCGACAGTTTATGAGCAATCAATGTGTTTGCGTCAGAGTGTTGCGAATTAAAAACCATGACAGCCAACCTGATTACTGTGGGTAATTGTGACTCGAAAAGCTAAAAATCAATTTTAGGCTAAGACACACGAACAAAGAGGAGACAAAAAAAATGAAAGAAAAAACACAGGTGAAACAAAAAACATAGTAAAACCCAGATCAAATTGTTGCTAATGTCCCCACTACGGGACCAATAAAGGACGATCATATCTTATCAACAGCAAATCCAGTGGCTGTCCTTGGAAATAAAACTTGATCTTTCACTGATCCTCATTTTATAAAGGAATGGATAGAGGAATCAAATGAACCAGGGTAGACTTAAGGCTGGACTTCTGCTAAATCAAGACAGTTGCCCTACAAATTATTCTTCCTAAAATCACAGTTCTGTCTATTTTAAACCTCAACTACTCAAACTAACTTTGACTCACTTCACTTTACAATATCTAAGATTTCCAGTGTATTTATCCTCTGAATGGGTGTCCAGGCAGCTGCACACCAGAAATGAATGCCCAGGGATCACTGAGAATCAAATCTGATTTATGTGTGTATTTTCCAACTAAAATGAATTCATGTTTTCTTGAATTAATTTATCCAGAAGAGTAATTTCAGCTTTACAATAGGACTGCTGAGTAAACAGTAAACACTCTAGGAGGTTGATCACACTTGAATAAGAACCTGAGATGGCAGAGGTCTAAAGTTTCCATTCACTCAAATAAACGACTCTTTCCTCTTTTTTCTTACGGGAGGGCTGAAGTCTCAAGAAATCATTACTATTTGCACATTGCACATTTTAACACTCAGGGAGTTAAAATTTTTAGAGAGGAAATGCTGTGTTTGTGTGATGTTGTGTTTCAAGGTCTGTCAGCCTCTAGACGCATTCAAAAAGAGAGAGAGGGGAGAACTGTTGGAGTTGGATGTGGAACATAGTGTTCCCAGCACAGACTACAGAAGCATATTTGATATTCTAGTTGTTGTGTACAGATTGGTCTGTTGGACAGAGAAAATGCACTACTGCGGAATTTAAATGGAGAATGATGTCAGGCTTTTATGACCTAACTCACGATATGGAGCCATCGCTTTATTTGGTACTCTGAAAGGCATAAGTAATAACAGGATTCATGAAATGATGCTTCCTAATTTTTTTACAAGGTATTTACGCTTGGATTTTCCAGAAAGGTTCACTGAGAGCTCAGATCCACTTCTTATGTTTTGGCAAGTAACAAAATTACAAAACAAAAAAGCAAGCGCTGTCACAAGTGCCTGCTTCCAGTGGCTCATTATATCTGTAATTATGTCGGTAAATAGATTCATATTTGGATGGAAATGGACGGCAAATAAACAGTGTCCAAGTTCTCCAAATGTTGTCCCTCAACAGCATCATCTCGTATTTTGAGTTTTGGGTCAGACATACTTTCCCAGCCCCTTTCTGCAGATGGTGATTAAATCTTTAATTGTCAAGGGGAGGTGGGACTGCGGAGCAGGGAGAGGAAAAACTGGCAAACAGATTTTTAATTATGGCCCACTAAATTAAGATACCCAGATTCAGTCTCATATCTCCGGCTGATCTATTCCTCCTCTCTCTCCCCACTCTGATGCCCCATGGCTCTGATTGTATTACTCATTCACAGAGATCATCAGTCATTTCCAGTCACTGTACAACATGGCCGCATATCATAACAGCCCAGGAATGAGGGAGCGAGAGACGGAGGTGGGGTGGGTGGGGGTTGGGATTGAGCAAATACGGAAACAGCCCAGAAAGAGCAAAAAAAAATGGATTCTTCAAAATCTCTTAGCTGGATGAGAGGAGTAATTACTGCTGTTTTTAGATGTAAAGTACACATTTGCTTAGATAATTCATATTTATCACTTGTTATGCCAAAAGGAAGAAGACATACTCTCTGCACACTGCATTTCACTTGTTTAATAGTCCATGGCTGCAAATTAAGACTTCTGGGGTTGAAAATGTGACAGCAGGCAGAGATCCAACATGGATATTGTTTTTGAGGAAACTTGAACATCCTCTATGCCTCCCTCAATCCCACAGGCTGGATATAATTACTGAATTTCAAACCGCCTCTCAACATGTCGGAAAAGCCCTGCCTGAGCAGACGTGAAGAGTTTTTTTTCCTTTGTCCATCTGTGTGGAATGGTCTGGAAGTGAACCAAGTCTGGACATGCACATAAGGTATCAGGTAAATATAATGCAAGTAGGCAGACAGTACATACATGCATCTGTCCTTCTGTGTTTGCTGGCTTTGACTGCATGAAGCTACCTCTGTGCAAAACAGTCGTCATCACTTGCTCACATAATAAGTCTCTGGGACATCAAACCAGTGCAGCAGCAGTGGAAGTGACACTGAGTGTGTGTGGAGACTGAGGATTATGGGTCCTGCTTTGCCAGATGCTTAATCACAGGGTTTAAAAAAAGTCCACTTGCCAGTACCTACTTGTTCCGGATCAAGTAACTCAGGGACACAAGTGAAATGTTATTTGCCATTAAAATGTTGTTGTTATTGGGCTTGTTAAACACCACACACTTCATAATACGTGGTTAATTATGGATAGGAAAGGTTTTCATCCAGCCGCTGCTCTCTCGTGACATTTTGCAGCTTGTGCTCATTGCAAACACATTACTCTGTCTGCATCGCCTTTTCATTTCTGTGGGGAGATGTTTCACTTTTGAAACTGTGATATTTATTTCATACACTGCAGCAACACACAGGCCACACATACTGTATATCCAACTAAAGTATAATTTCATAAAACATACAGTGATGTTTCCTCAAGAACAAAACTGCCATCTCACATTTATTTAACAAGGCAAGCCTCACTGATTCTCTGATACAGTATCAACACGCACACGCATCTGGTTTTTAATTAAAGTCTTCAACACTTTTCCAAATAATATTTATTATTGCATTTGCTTAACTTTTGTTTTTACATTACAAGAATGAAGGTTTCAATATTTGAATTCTTAGTAGAACAGCATTCAGGATATTTCATTTAATTCACATTGCTTATTGTATTATGCTTACTCCATTAAATATTACTATTTTATGAACACGGATATCATTTTGAGTTTTTCATAAACGTGGGTCATCACAGTGTCAATGTTTATCCAGTACTCAATGTCCTGCACATTTTTTTCCCCTCTTTTTTTGTGTAAGAATAGAGTTACAATGAATAAAGCATCTCCTAACGCTTCAATTTCCTGACAGGATAATGAAAACCCAAACCAAATCCACCATATAAAATCCAACATTTCACACCCCCCCCCCTTATGCAGGCAGCTGAATATAGGGGGAGTGAAATGTTGTTTTAAACAGGCAGAGTGAGGACAGCCTGCCACAGAGTCTGGGTCATCAGTGTGGTCATTAAGCAGACTGTAATGGGCCATGAGAGAGGCTGTTCGGCTCGGGCGCCGGGTTGGTCGACCTGTGGATCACACCGCCATTATCAGCCGGCAGATCGCACCATTATGCCCTTGATGGAGGGGAACTCTGAATGTGGCCGGAGGAAACCGAAAATGGTCACAGTGTGCTGCAAATCTCCACGCACACCACAAACAGTGGGAGTGGGATCGGGCCCATTCGAGTAGATATGCAGAGGCACCCATGTTGACATCCTCATTATGGAATTGTGTATGTATATTTATATTCATGCTTGTACATTTAGTAACATTGATTCAGACTCACACACCTGACAAACCTTTGAGAAACGATGTCACCGTCTTCTCTCCGACCGTTTCACACTGCGCCTGTGTGTCTTTCTCTCATTTTTAGATTACACACAGAAAGGCTAAAGGTCATGAACATCTCCATGCAGCGGGGAAAGTTAAACGTAGGGGACTGCGGAGGAGGACGAAACAAAGATATTGTGTGAAAGGGTGCCAGAGACACATTCACCACTACAAACCCTAATCACAGTAAATGTCAACCTAGCCACTCACTCTCGCCATCCCCTCCTTATTCATTTCATTTCCTGCCACAGGCTTGTCTGTCTGGGTGACTTCCTGACAAAATGAAATGTGTTTCTTTTGTCTACATGACTAATAAGGCAGCCTTCATAAGAGGCCTTGGAACAAAAAGAAACAAAGACATCAGTGTCACAACATTGTCTTGGGAGAAGAAATGTACCAGTAACCCTTATGTGCAGCGGTCTTGTATTCCAGCTGCTGCTCATTACTCCTTTACCCCATCCATCCTGTGTTAGGTTTCCTCTGAAATGTCCTAGGACGGAGCATATACCGTATTAGGGTTTCATGTTTTATACAGACCAAATGAATACAGAGTACTTCTTCAGTGACATCCATCCAGTGATGTTTTTGAACACAGCTTGAAAAAAAACAAACAAAAAAAAACTCCATCCAAAAACTTCAACAAAACCCCCTACATCCCTTGAAGTTAGTTTGCCTCCATTGCTCCAAGTTTTTGATGGCCAAGCATGCAGCCAGCAGACATCGCAACACTCATTAATCTTAGAGTGACTCTCCTGGTGGGAGTTGGGGAATTGTAGCCTGTTATGTCTCTCTCTGCATCCACTGAGTGCTCAGTCCCACTGCCAGCAGTGGTCCGAAGAAGCGGAGAGGAGGAGGCCAGTCTCGGTGGAGAGGGATGTGGGCAGCTCAATCCCACAGCAGCTCGAGGAGAGCACTCACACAGCGCGGCAGTTGGCCAGACAAACTGTGCTGAGAGTCAAACTCGCACCAGCCACTGATGGAGTTCGCTGATTTTCTAAGCCTGTGTGAGAAACTCCATATTTGGTGGGGAGATTGTGTGCACGAGAAGGGGGTGCGGGGGGCATCCCTTTTCGAAATTCAGAGTATCAAATGGATGATTTCACAGTGAGGGATTATTTCTTCTCATTTCATCCTACCCTCCCTCACACAATCTGCTTCATCTGTTCTCCTCTTTGTCTCCTATTAGGCTTTCATAAAGTGCACACAAAATGTTTTATTTGCCAGCCAACCAATCAGAGCAGGAGGTCTGGACATGCCAGTAATTGGCATGTCCATTTGGCCAAGTCTTCAGTTGGTTGCCAACGGAAATGAAGTTAGACTGGTAAAACTGTCAACGCCACAAGAAACACTACCGACTTCAAACACAGCAGACGGCGTGGAAATCAAATAAATATGAAGAGACCACATTATCATCCAGTGAGCAGAAATCCTAAAAATGTTTGTAGGGGTCTAATTGTTAATGAAAAATACTTTCCATTAACTATTTCTAGATATAACTAATATTCTAAGTTTCCCATTGATCTAAATATGAATTTTTATTTCTATACATAAACTACAACAATCTGCTTCTTGAGATTTAATTAACTTCAAACAGAATACAATAAACTCTCCACACTAATGTGATATAGGAGAACAACATTTATCATGCACGTTCTTTTTGGCATTCAGTCACAGTGATTGATTTGTATGTCAGCAGCCGAGGCATTCAGAGGTGAAACAGTCTTTTTCCAGTGCGGTCCCACCATGTCCTTGTATCATGACCTTTTAGTCCAATCCATCAATTACCTGCCTGTTTTTTAAACTCATCTATGCTGACTGCTGAAAAAAAAAAGAACTAGAAAGGACATGCTGTGGCTCAGCACATGCACAAACACTGTAGATGCATACTTGTGCGCATTCTTAAGAAAAAATTGATTGGCCAGGCTTGAGTGGGCTCGCTGTGCTGTAGGCAGCTGCTGTAGCCACACATTCATGTGGACACTTGTAAAGGATGCAATGTCCGCAAAAACGCTTGTGCTGCACTCAAAATGTTCTGCTTACTCTAGCGTTAAACATGGTAGAATAACTTGAAGTGTGATCTAACATCATCTGACATCAGCGGGCAACAAGTTGCACATGAACGATAATCTGCAAGGCCAAAGTCTGGACTTCAGCATGTCATATTAATCTTAATATTCTAAAATAATACATTACCCAGAGATCATTTGGGTTATGCATGGGTTAGCAAACATTCAACATGAATACATTTCTCACTCTTAAAGTAAATGTCTAAATAATGAGACCAAAAGAGCTGAGCAACTGAGTTCATCTCCACTGTGAATCAGCTTTAGGAAATCTGCTTTTCAAACACAGTCTCATGAAGCTATACAGTTGCCAGGTTATAAATTTAGCTTAGGCCTGGAAACTGGGGTAAACAATTGACCTTACTCTGCCCAGAGTGACTCTGGAAGGTCACTGGGAAAGGCCAAGAAATAGCAAACCAGGAAAAAGTTTTTCATTAATGAGCTTTAGAGATGCTGATCATCTTGTTTTTTTGTAGGTTTTTTTTAACCTTTTGACAGTTCTAAGCTAGCTGTGTTCCCCTGCTTCCAGCCTTTATGCTGGCTAAGCTAACAGGCTGCTGGCTGTGGCTTCATAATTAGAGCACACAAAGCAGAGTGGCGTCCACTACTGACTACCGTTTCTGACGCCTGTAAATGGACTCTCAAAAAAACAACACTGTTGATGTCCGACACCTTGTTTTAATTCTGTCTGTGTCGCTACCTGCCAACAATTACTGATGCCTGTAGGACAAGAACAGCTCTGAACAAAAGGACCTTCTTAGACAAGGGACGTCTGGCACAAAATCACTTAACCAGATGTCCTGTGTGATAATTCGGCAGCATCTTTGTCCCCTACAGTCCAGAATGCAAACGTGGCTTCGGAAGCTTAGAATGCAGCTCAGCTCACCCTTTGTGAATGAAATCGCCTTGAAAGCATGTATAATGTGAATCAAAAGACTAAAGGATGACACTGAGGTGTATGGTACAATAGCTCATGTCACTCATATGTAAAGAAGCACAAACTCAAAAATACAATGAATCGAGGTTAGTTAACATCCGTGTTGATGCATCGCTGTGACCCTTGGCAGTGCCTGTACAAACCTGGCAATGAATAGCTAAATTACAGCCATTTATTGTGAATGGAAATGCAGATATATGGAGATCCACAGCAGCTTGCCATGACATACCCACAGTCCATCAGTGAACCTCTGGAAAGTCTCATCGAGAAAGCCATTAACTGAGCTATGATGCTTGTCACCCTGCATTTGATCAATGCTTGGATTTTAAAGCCTCTTTTAAAATGTCACATCTACTTAATATCACATTATTCGCCAAATAGAGTCCAGGCCTTGAAGGGTTTTCATGCCTCCTAAAGTGGTGGACATTCTTCCTCTGGTGAAAGTATGCAGGAAAATGTCACCTGAATGGTATATTGTATATTGAATATCAAGGCCTATATGTATAAATATATATAAAAAGCCCATTTCAAATGCTGCATGAATGAGGGTAAATATGTGCTTTTGTTTTGATGTTTTTGTTCAGGAATATTACATTTGAGCTCAGATGATGTAAATTACAGTTTGCAAATTGTGTGTGTAACATCTGAGGCGGAAAAAAAAATCATTCAGCCATTGAGCTAAAAATGCGTGGGATATACAACACACCATACAAACCATACAGTTCACAGCCTTATAAAAAGAGCATCCAAACATGGCACTGAGCCTGAAATTTGCTGCTGTTATTTCATCCTCCTCCTAGTACATAAAACTAGTGCGTGGTTTAACACTAGAGGGCTCACATGCATTGCCATACAGTGGAGCTCCTTTGTTTAAGCATTGGGGAGGTTGTTAGAAATCTCCCGCTATCACACAGATGACTGTCCAATGTATTATTGATTATGCTTTACTGTGCCGAAACATCCCTTTTATAGCCGCGGCCAAAAAAACCACAGAGTAGATGGAATGTAACAGCTGAATTCATAAGTGAGACTGCATCATGTCCCATGACAGCCGAGTGCAAACTGAGGACAGTGGGTACGGGTGGGGTGGGGGCTCTGAGTGTGCGTGTGTTTCCCGATGTCCAAGTCTTGTAAAGTTTGTGTTTTCATGTGCATGCTCCACCACGCTGGTGAGTCAATCCTGCACGGTAGCGGTGCATGTGTAAGCTTGAGCAAACTGAGCAGCTGGTCTCCCCTGTGGGAGTCATTAGCAGTGAAGCTCATCCTTTTGTCACACACTCCAGTGTCTGTCCCTCACCTCTCAGCCCAACCTCAGGGCCCATCATGCTCCCGCTGCACACCTGGCTTTACTTCTTCCTTCCTCCCTCCGACTTCAAGGCTCCTCCGGCTGGCTGCCCCCATAGAAACTGAGCTAGATAAATAGAAAAAAGGGGAGAGAGGTTGAATGAGCAAGATAGAGACAAGCTGGAGAAAAGAAAGAACATGGATAGGGAAGGGGTTGATGGAGAGAATGAGGTCTGTCAGCTCTCTACAACCTATTATCACAGTCCTGGAGGACACTGCTAGCCCCGAATACATACGTACACATATACGTCTCCTTATATGGGTACACACAAAGAGAAACCTCACTCTCACTTTCTGCCTCTGAACCGGTTCACATGTTATTTCCTTAAATCCCTCGCCTCCCTCATCCATCCATCCATCCATCCATCCATCCATCCATCCATCCAGCCAGCCTGCCTGACTGACTGACTGACTGCCTGCTTTTTCTCACTGCCTCTCTGCAGTCATGCCACAGGGAGAGTCAGTTATATGAAAGCCTCCTCTTCTTCCCTAATCTCAGCATGGCAGAGAGGATGGAGCTGGCTTTGCTTCAGATACACAGACCCCCACTTGCTTGCCTCTGCCCAGAAAAATCTCTGCTCATAGTTACCACTGACAGTATGCCAACACACACTCCACACCAGCCCAACAAGCCCCAACGCTTGTCTCCTTTATGGCTCAGCTCTGACCCTACTCAACCTTGCATGTACTTACTAAGATGTAAATTCAAACTGTTTCTCTGGCCTCTCTTCGGCATTTGTGAAAGAGATATCTGAAAATGTGTTAAGAGGTGGACTGAAGGGAAGACAGGGAGTAAGCAGGTGGCAGTATTTAGGGATGAATGCTGTTCCAGGAATTCATAGTTCTTCAATGGAGATGCTCCCTTGCTTCATCTATACCAGACAGAAAGTGCAATTGATCCCAGGGGTGGGTAGTTTGAGAAGAACATACATCTTTTCCTGTCGAGCAGCTTACTTGGAAATGCTGAATTGAGGAAAATTAACTTGATTTCTGGGCTTGATTTCTGTCATAGAGCGTAACTACTGTACTCACTGGAGATGGTTAAGGATTGTTCCCAGAGGACTGAGAGCCATCCCTCAGTGGATCCGAACGGAGACAGAGTAGATTGGGAGTGAACTCCCTTTATGGATTTTCGCTCCAAATAAAGTGGCTCGTTCTTGCCAAATGGCCGTGACCCTGACACAATTAACCTGGCAATTTGTCACTTTCAAGGGCATCCACTGGGAGTTTGGGGAAATTGGCCAACTTGTCCTCATCCTTCATTCCTTGATCAGTAATGGAAGAGAGGAGCGGTGATAGGCATGATTAACCATAACTTATGCATTATCTCTGTCTTTTTCCATCCCTACTCCATCTCTGCTTTTAAAGATTCCCGATTTGCATAAAGATGTTTATTCATCCCTACGGTGATGTCTGAGGCCCAGTGCCACAGCTTTTACTTGAGGATCACTGTGTACCGTTCTTTACTAGCCTGTTAATCACCTCTACAACCCGTGCATGTGGAAGTGATGTGGGCCCTCCCAGCTGGATGAATGAAAATAACATTGATGTCCTATAGAGGCACAGAGCCAGGCCCAGTGCACAGGCACACAGGGTAGATCAGGTGTTAATGAATATCAATGTTAATCTAATGAAGGAGCCAAAAAAAAAGAGAAGAAAGGCAAGCTCAGAGCAGACTGTGGAGAAAGATTAGCTTTCAAAAGCTACTTGGGGACATTAAATATTCAAGAGCAGTTGTGGCATTGATAATAAACTAATTTCACAGCAGTCATTGATTAATAGAACAAAAGTTCTCAAGATATTACATTCGGGGTGGAAGTAAGAAGTTACATTTGTTCTTTTTTGTTCATTTAATTTTTGATCTATTTAAAAAAAAATCAGTGACTTCACTCTTAATTTATTTTTTTACCTTAAGCACCTTACAGTTCCATTTTTTCTGCTGGTAGTTCTGTAAAAGTGACAGCTTTTAGATTTATTTAGTTTAATATTACTACACGACAGTTGTGGACAACAGCCATGGTGCATGGGTGTTTTTGTTATTTTGTTTACCTTTGTTTCAATGAAGGTCATTTAAATAACAGAAAAAACTCTTTGTATGACGTAATACAGTTGAACAGCACCGCACAATGCACCCTCCAAAATTATCATACAAATGAATCAACACCTCTCGACAACTTTAATAAAAACTGGACAGCATCACCTTTATGAAGGAGGATTTCTTGCAGGACTGTTGTGTTAAGACTGCACCAGTTTTAACTGACAACTGGACATATTTGTAATTGGAAGCTGTATGCACAGACTGTAAAGTGCCTGACAGGAATTCTTTCTTTCAGTGTAGTTCTCACCTGAGAATGGTGTGGAATGGTGTGGAATGGTGTGGAATGGTTTGGACAGCCCACTTCTTCAGGTTCTCCTGAAAGGGAACTGCAAAGAGAAGTTAACAGGGCCGTCACAACAGTGAAATACCAACGCATATACACCTAGTACCAAAAGATGTTCTCAGTTTAATAACACATCATTATCACCAGTTTACAAGTTTTACCTCTCCCCTCCACCCCTTTAAAAACCGTCATGTTTACTCGGTACATTTCAACTAACTTACATTTTTTTTAGACAATACTGTTCTATTTGAGGAAAATGTCTTTTGAGTAACTACCTTTATTTAACATTGTTTTTCCAGTACTTTTTTCCACCTTGCATAAATTAACACATGCTCCTTTCACTGTAGGAGGTTGCTAACCTAACTAACTTTCACAGTCCCATTAATAAGCTTTGGTTTTCCAGGGCAACTACTCTTACTCAGGCACTTTGGAGCTTTGACTTTATCACAGCCATTCTTGTTTGGCCTTATCCCCCTCCAGTGGAGCGATTATCAGGGCACCGGGGTGAAGCCTGTCGTCTCAACACACACCAGGTCAAAGCGGACCGTCCTCCCCTTGCTCTGCTACCATTGTTAATTCTCTCCTATTTTACACCATTGATCTCCTGCCTCCCAGCTCAAAACATCCAGGTCTTTGTGGGGCTGTTAAGCCGCTCCACGACTGGACTTTCTGCCCCCTTGTTGCAAGCTTAATATCGATCTCCAGCTCCTCATGAACTGCCGGCTGGGGGAAAATAAATAAATAAATGAAGCAAATGTGAGGTCTTGTTATGAGGAACGAGACACTGTTAATGAACAAGTCATTTTCAGATGCGACATAATTCATTTCTGTGCCTCGTTCACATTTCCTCAGATATAGATTATGTATTTTTCAGTGCATAATCTATATCTGGCATAGTTGCTTTTCCAAGTGTGTCAAAACACTGTCAAATCTACTTTGTCACATGTCAGTATGTTCTGGTTTTGGGGTCCAGAAGTTATTTTTCAGTGTTTGAAAAAAATCACATGATTTTTTTCCAAATAGCAGGGGGTAAAGTCTGAGACGACACGCAATGAGCTCCATGATGCATCACAGCTTAAACTCAGATACTGCTTTTTTTTTTTAAAGCATCTCTCCCAATATAAATGACAAACTAAGTCACTTGCTCTGCCTTCCAAACAATATATGAAGGATTTCTGATCTGATAGCCCTGTCAGTAGACTTAGTTTGTTTGTGCATTTCAAAACTGTTTCTTAAAAGTGCTTTCTGCACTTGTGGTTTGACTAAGTTTGCCACAAAAACAAGTTAGTGAGTTTATCAAAAGGATCTTTGGGTTACAAAAAAAGTATTTACTGTTGAAGGGGTGGATCGAGTTATTTAACATAGGCTTGTGTGATGTATGTGTGCGTAGTACTATGGTAAGTGTTTGAGAAAATGTAGTTCCAAAGCACTGTTTACCAGCAAGATAAAGCATCAGGAACAACTCCAAATATAGCACACACTTCAATTGTTTGGTCTCTTCCTTCAGAGTTTTTAGTAAGTGGCTAAAACACATTTTTTCACAGCAGTTCACCTCCCAGCTCTTATGTCATATTCCTCTGTTTTGTTTAACTGTCCATCCACCCCCTCCTCCTCCAGAGGGGAATGCTTGCTCTTTGTATTCCATCACTGTTCCCCTGGTCCTGTTCTTATTACCACCAGATGTCCCCTATCAACAAAACATAACTGTGTGTCACAAACCCACAGGGCTAGTTTGACTGTCTCGTGTACATGATACATGTATCATGTAACCATATAGAAATAATTTTCTTGCTTTTAGCTTTCTGCTGTTTTTCTGCTACTGCCACTAAATGTTGAGAAGAGCAGAAATGAACAGCACAGGTGTGTGCTGAGTCACCCAGTGCAAGTATCATCGGCTTACTAGTCATCAAGACTCAACAAAGTATTTTCAATTTTGCCACATAGTATGAATGACTACCATTACTATTATACTCTTACCCCTGACAGCAGAAAGATGGAACCGGAAGTTTTGTAAAAAGGTTATTACACCTGTAGTTGAGCATCTTCTTGTGAAGCTGCTATTTTCAAGGTAAATAATGAACCTTCATGCTTGATTTTTTTAATGCTTGTTTTATCCATTTTGATTTACATCACCTAGACAAATGGCACAAGCAAATAAATACATGGATAGATATCAAACACTTCTATTGAATAAACGTCCCCTTCAACAGACAATAAAGAAGATGAGTGAATCTTTGTGGGAGGCGTCAACCCCTGGAGAGACATCCATCCCTCCACCCATCCCTTTTCTACCTACTTATTCAACAGTGCAGTGGTAGCGATAGGGCAGTCAGACCAGCCAAGACATTGTTCAGCACAGTGACGTCCTCCAGCTCCCCTCTGGGGGACAGCCAAGCACTTCCAGGTCAGTGGTAAGATGTCCTTTCTTCAATGTGTCCTGGTCTGCCCTGGGATCCAACTTATCGTCAGAATAGCCAAAGGGAGACGGTGGGGAACCATACTTACCACCTCATTTAGCCTCTCTCAGTCTGGAGGTGCGGTAGCTCGGCGGCTATTAGGGATGGGCCAGTCACATCATTGTCTGAGATGAGACTGTAAAATAGGCTCCATTATTAATGGGAAATTTGACCAGATGTGTTGTTCTTTCTTTCTAGTTGTCTGCTGTTGACAGGAGGTGGATGTGATTTTTGATGTAATATGTTAGAGTTTATGTAGCAGTACTGATGGTTTCACTTTGTTTTTCAATGTAAATCGATTGATTTAGATCTGAAGATATCATGAAGTTGTTTGTAGATGAATGAAAATATATAGCAGAGTCTGACAGACACAATTTGGTATTCATACTCACTCTTTGATGTATCTACACTAAAACACGAGAAAGGCTAACAGCAGAATATAAATCGGCATATGTTAGCATGCCAACATTTCTATCTCATGTGATAGTGGAGGAATATAAACTGAATGCCCGAGTCATCAGAATGTACCCTTTATGAATGTTTACACACAACTTCATGACAATCCATTCATGACACATTTCACGAAAGGCATGAAAAAGCCAACGATATGAACCCGATGGTGCCGCTGAGCAAAAGTCCAGGGATCACCAAATCAGTCAGATTCATCTTCTGGAGATCATAAATGTCAAATATATTACATGATTTCACAGCTATGCATGAAATTACAGCCTAATTTAGTGTCATTGTTGGAGGAGCTGAAACCTACCATCGCTGTCAAATTAAACTGACAGTTTTTTTAATAGATTGACTAATCCCACCCACAGAAAGATGAAGGTGGGTTGCCTGCCATGAGAGAAAATAGTGCGGTTTATTCCTGAGACCAGTCTAACAAAATGGTCTCAAGTACCTAAGCCTGCACCGACATCCAGCATAATAAAAATGCAGCACGCACGTCTGCTGCTAAAAGAAGGTTGTTGGTCAGTCCACTGAGGGCAGACTCTATCCTCTCCAATGCTCTACAGCTGGATTAGAAGTCCTAAAACATGTTTCTTTGACTCATAACAGACTGTAATTGGGTTTAGATAACTCCTGCAAATAATGGGGAGGAAAATGTCAGTTGAGAGATCAGGGCAGACTGTGCAGGTGACAAGAGGTCAGAGCTGATCAAGGGACAGAGTTTACAATTGAATCTGTCATTGTCAGATGATTCACAGATTTTTGGTTCAGTCAGAGTTGAGGAAAACTGAGCTGTTCTTGTATCCTCACATGCATGTGTCTGATACATCTGCTGTATATCCTTCATAGCAGAGCGGGACATTTACAAGCATCTCATTTATGGAAAGATTTTCTGCACCTTGCCTTCACAGCCTGAGTGTTATCATTCAGACACAAACAGTAGTAAAAACGGCAACATACTGTTAGCTCTTCGTTTAACGCAGCGACAGTTTGTGTTGCAAATCTAAATCTGCCATGAGACTTCACTTCTCATTAAAGCTTAAAAACACCGACTTAGTGAACTTAAACAAGGTGCCACCCATTCATCCATGTCTCCTTTTCCCTCTTTTTCCCACTTCACTCATCTTTCTCAGCGCATGAAAACAGTTTGTGTTTAAAAACAAAAACAAAAAATCAGCTGGATTTGACTCACTCAAAAGCTCTATGGCTCAGGAAGTCAATAATTCTATTTCTCTGCTCTTAGTGCACCCGGACCCCCTCGCACACCCACTCCTCCACACCCCTGTCCACATGCCTGCATTATCATAAGCCAAAGCATCGACGTGTGTATGTAAGCCTCCGCAGTGCGCCTCATGTTTCATAAAGAGATAAGGGTTACTAAAAATACTCATCGGGTGCAGAGATAGCCAAGCATTAGAAGAGGTATCTACAGTGAGCAGCCAGTAAAGCACCACCTCTTTTAATTCCAACTACAGATATCTATGGACACAAGGAAGCAGGGTCCCACAGACCCCACCATAGAAACCACCTTATAGAGAAACACTGATTGAAAATATTTAGCTGAAACAGCTCTGAGTGGCTGCATTATTAATATTAATCTGCTCTGAAAAGCAGGGAGAGAAAACAGAGATTTCAATGCATCATTCAGTGATTTAAAGAAAAAGTAATGTAATGGACGCAAAATATCAGAAATGCACAAGAAAGTGGACATAATCTATGTGCACATCTGTTTCTCAAGAAATCCTGGGAGATTAGTTTGAAGAGTAAGCCCATTTCAATCATTTGGCCATGATATAACAGACTTCCTGCACTAATCTAAAAATTTAAATTGAGTTTAAGCTCTGTATTTCTTTTTTTTTACCCAGAGCTCTAGATATTATCTTCACCCAAGATTGATCCCCATTTAAGATTGATCCTTGACTACTTCAGCTGTTAAACTCATTATCACCGCTCATTACAAGTAAAGTCGGCTCTCCAGCAAGTCTATCCAGGTAGTCTTACATAATATTGTATATGGCTCTTGCATACTGCATCTCACTGTGTAGGATCATATGCTAAAGCTGAAGACGGAGAAATGTGTCAACAAGTTTCCTGCTGTTTTGATGCATCTCGGATGATCCGCAGAGGGAGGTCGGTCCCCCTCTGTATCTAATCAAATCAGTCTTTATTTATAAAGCACTTTAAAATTAAAATGCAGCACAGAGTGCTGTACATGGTTAAGAAGAAGAGAGTTGGATACTGGTGTAGTTGTTAAAATCATTAGCATCCAAATTGTTCTTCTTCAGAAGGGCTTTCACCACTGCCGTAGTACCCGTCTGAAGAGAACAATTCATCATGTTCACGAGCTCATCTTCAAAGAATCCATAAAAAGTTTTAAAAAGTGATGTAGGAATTGGATCTGAAAGACAAGTTGTTGGTTTAACTTGGGAGAAAACTCTACCAAGCATCTCAGCATCAACCAGGACAAAACTGTCCAGTGTTTCCTCAGGTGAAAACAAACATTCAAATGGGCTAGGAACCAGCTTTTTGTGAGATAAAATGTTGGATCTGATGATATCAATTTTGCCTCTGAAGTGGTCTGCAAAATTATCACAAAGAGAGATGCTCTTTGTGATGGTGGAAGCACTTTGGGACTTGTTAAAAGAGGACTTTGGGGTTATTTTTATGATTGCTGATTATTTTGGTAAAGTATGCATTTCTTGCAAGCCTGAGTGCATTATTAGATGTTTTGAGTTGCTCGCGGAATATTTGATAGTTAATTGTTAATTTATTTTTCCTCCATTTTCTTTGTGCCATCCTGCAGTTTCGTTTCAGGTTTTTAATTTCCTCATTTCTCCATGGGCCCATAGGCTTAGAAAGAGCCCTCTTTTTCTTAAATGGAGCAACCGCATCGAGGCATGATTGTAGTTTACTGGTAAAATTTTCAACAATAAAATCACAGGATACATTTAAAAACTTCAATAAAATTTTTAGCCACTCCAGAGGTTAGATAGCATTTCCTCACAGTTCACACTGAGGTCTCCCGTTGAATAAAACCGGTGATGTTAAAAAACACACAATAGTGGTCAGACACAGCATGGCTGATGACGAGATCCAGGGTGTGTCCTCTGTTGTGAGTTGGCTGTCTGACCACTATTGTGTGTTTTTTAACATCACCGGTTTTATACATGTTGTATTAAATCCATACAGCTTAGCATGTTTAAAAACGAGAGAAAGCGCCTGACTGATCGTCTAGGTGCAAGTTAAAATCACCAGATAAGATTATCATATTGTAGGTGGTGTGTATGCACGAAGCCGTGGCACAGCAATGGTAAGCCTGTTTGCACTGCTGTTTTTATCCATGCAAGCAGAATACCAGGGATATAGCTGTGAGTGTACATACACACACAAACTAATTGGGATGTCTGTTGTCACGCTGACTCTTACTGCAACAGCTATTGTATGCGCATAATCTTAAACTATATATAGCTTGTTAGAGAGAAACCGTGAGTGAAACGGCAGCAGATCAACAATGTTTTGGCTTTGAGCAAGCGTTTCTCTCTCTACCGATCCAATTCCCCTCTCACAAACCAGCACTAGATCTGCTCCTCTACAGGCATTACATTTTTTTCATACATAGGCAGCAAGATGGAAAGACACAAGGGCAATAGATAGGCATTTGAAAAGAGATAACAACCTGGCTTTACTTTGAGGAGAATGGAGAGAACTAAATAACACGAGAACTATTTACTTTCTACCTCGTGAGTCCAGAGACCAGTATGTTTTTCCTCCACCTCCTCTTAGCCTTCATGTGTGAAAATTCAACCCTACATTAAAATCTCATCAAAGTTCTTACCAGTGTCTTGACCCAGCAATCAATTATTCAGTGGCAAAGACTGAGTCCTGATTTAGCTGAAGATGTTTAAAAACTTTCCTGCAGAAAGTCTGACTAATTTCTAGACTGCGTGATGCCAAACACAATTAATGACACTGACACAAGCTGTGTCCCACTTCAGCGGTCGCAGCCTTCGGAGGACCCAGCCTACGCGGCCTATGGAGGCAACGGCTTCGGAGGCGCCTCCGACGGCCACGTCAACCGATGGTAAAGGGGACGGTCTGGCCTTCGGAGTATTTCCTTTGTCTGAACGTAATCAACATCCTAACGTTAAACATTTGAAAGTGGGCTTTTTTACATTTCCAACGGCTCCTCTGCTTCTCACCTTGGGTTGCGTGGCCAACTGTGACCACACCTCCAAGCCGGCCACAGGGCCACCCAGGCTACAGCACGGAGCCAACATTTGATAGTTAGCAGGCTAGGTAGTGAATAATAACAATGGCATGCAAAGGATCTTGGGATTCTTGGGAATCTCGTGCGTGAATCTCCTCCTAGAACCGGCAAAGGAAGCTGCATCTGTCGGCCGCATTCGGAGGAGCCTTCGAATTGGAACAGGCCTCGTTTGACGTAATTGGCCTTCAAATGCTGCCTCCGGAGGCTGCAGCTGCTGAATTGGGACACAGCTACATTTTAATAAAAAGCACTTTAGCCCCACTGTGGAAGGCTGAATTTGAAAACTTATTTCCACCTCTCTTTCACCTTGTCATCCACTTTCACCTCTACCTCTTCATCTTTCACTTCCAGCTATTGTTTTTATTTTACTCCCGCCTCACCCTCTTATTTATGCTAGTCAACTCCCCCACTTTAGTTTTCCATTTTCATCCCTTCCTCTCAGTCCATTTTCACTTCCTCTAAATCTTACACCTCTTTTTCTTTGTTTTTCTTTGTTTCTTCCTCCACTTAAACTCTCTCCATTTTAATCTCCTACTCCTAATAGTTATTCAAATTGGTCAAACATGTTGTATAGTGAGAGTCAGCACCCAAACAAATGATGACCATTGCCTGGATATTCCTCCTAGTGGTAGCCAGGTGCATGACCAACTACATCTTGGCAAACAACTACAAACATCGACAGCAGAAGGCAGGGGTTCTCCTGATGGGAATAAATACAGACAGCCAAGCGTAAGAGAGGATGGAAGGATAATACTGAGACCAGCCTTGAAGTATCACAGCATGGAGTCAGGGATGACATCATTTCCTTCTTGGTCAATTGGAGAAAAGTTCTCTTTTGTTGAACCAGCCTGTGGAAAACCTTGGAGCACTTTAAATGACTCCCTCAAAAACCAATTTCAGGGAGTGCCTGAGCAAGTTAGACAAAAGCGTCCTGTAAGGGAAATTCAAGGTCAAGCATTACCTCAACAGCAGTTCTACAAATACACTAAAAAGACAACAATTACATCCATGAATAGCTGAACTTCCCTCAATGTGTTTCCAAAATGGAACCATTAGGGAAAAATATCCTGATAATCACTTTATGACCACTTTGGCCATAAACAGGAGAAGGTGAGGCTTGTGTTTGAGTTGAAAGAACCACCTGCCCTGCCTGTCTGTCTGAAACAAGTGGAAAGCGATGCAGTAGATCAGGCAATCAATCAACTGAAACACCATGTTTTGGCTGCAGTTAATACCAACCCCACACACACAAAAAACAACTACTGCATTCTCGTGATAATAAGATATATATCTGTTGTCACACTTTGCTTTTTCCATCCTGCTTGTGAAGGTGCAGACTGATTTCAAATTATTCAGTTCTGGTTGGCACAAACAAGGCACAGACTTCCGTTTGACAGGAAACAGATTACAACTGCCTCCGCAAACGCTTGAACTATTTCCAGTTCCTTAAGATCTTCTCCCATTTGGATTTCTATCAAGTCAGAGTGGCTGTCGAGTCATCGCTTGCACCTCATCTTAGCTAGAATATGGATGAAAAAAGATTACTGCGGATGCACTCAACCAGCCTGCCCCACCAGTCCAGCGTTTCATCTCTCAGTGTGATTAAATTGGAGACATTCACACCCGATTTGTTAATTCATCAAAACACTACCTTGTGGGATACAGAGGTTGCATTAATCACATTTTGGGCAAATTCATGTTGGCTTGCATGAAGCTCATACAGGCATGCATTACAGATTAGTCTTGTGGTGAAGGTGCCTTACCAGAGACTCATCGCATTAATATATTACTCCAGTCACACAGCCTGAAGTGAAAAAGAATGAGAGAGACAGACATAGACTGTGTGTCTATTGGTGGTGTTGCTATACAGAGGAATATAAATGATGAACTTAAAATATCAACCAAAGATCTATGAATGACTTTTTGCGACGCAAAACCAATTTGAGATACAACAAATGGAGTTAGAGATATGAAACCTGCTGATTTGTGAACTTTCCTCACAGCCTTGTCCTCTTTGAAGAGATTGACTGCTTAAAGTGAATTGTAATCAGCTGCAGAGAAGATGAACCAGCTTGCTAGGAAGACTGTGTAAGGGTTGTAAAAAGCTTGAGGGGCAGGGGAGGTGGGTGGCTGTTGGTCATCCGGTTTTCCCTCCTTTGTCATCTAATTTGTCTCACAAGTAGACGCTTTTGTAACAGTCATTAGAAGGTAAATCCCCTTGGCTCAGCGTGCCACAGTAAAGCACTGGCATTCAGAGCTTGATAAATGGACACTCAACACCGGTTATTATGATGAATGGGAATTTCACACTGGTAACCATGCCA
>OMNW01010490.1:40782-62968 GCA_900303245.1 Selene dorsalis
GAATTAGTTTTGGTTTTCTTCCTTAGCTCCTTTGTTGTACCATACAACCTGAGGTAAACCTGAGGTAAAAGACAGTTTGCTATAGCCTCCTGATTGAGTATCAGTGCAAGTCCATTACTTGACAAATGTGAAGCAAACTGAAATATTACTTATCTCATATATCCATTTGATGGATTGTGAGTTATTTAGCTGATTAGCTGACTTTTTTCCTGTTATCTAAAAACAACACCACTTTTATTGTGACATTAAAGGACCTTATAAGTATTTAGTTAAATGCAAAGCTGTGCCCCACTTAGACAGACACACAAAGGGGGAGAAGGCCCAAACACATAAAATTAATATCTTGTCTTAACTACAGATTCAGTGGCAGGCCTGACACGACAGGTGACCTGTGGGTGCTGTGACAGCCTAAAATCCACTCCCCTCAGACACAGTGTCAGCAGTCCGTTAAAACCCTTTCCTACAGGTGTTCAGTCAATATGTGCCCACAGTCCCCAGGACACTAAAGAGGTCTGTTAGAGCCACAGTCAGTCGAGCAGTGGGCTTGTTTGTTTGACAGTCTAACACTAATCCACTGCTCTGAATCACTTATAGAGTGGATAGGGACACAAATGGCTTGAGGGTGTAATCCAGAAAATATGCAACTCCGCACTCACATTTAGTTCCAGTGAAACCTTTTGTTACGTGACTGCAGAAACCAATGCAGAAACGAACCTCACACTCAACCTCATAGACGACATGACAACAATACTGTTAAAATATTAGAAAAACGTCATGTTGGATGGATGAAAGAAGAAACCAAAACAGGAGCTCCGATTTGATCTGTTAGCTCTGTAAAGCTCCCTGTCATCTGTCACATCTGATAAATTCAAACAAATAAATACATAACGCTGTGGGCGACTTCTTCCTATAATTTACAACTTTCATGCAAACGCAGCAGGAGGAATGTCCTTTTCTGTCACAGAGGACACAAATGGACGACTGAGCACATGCACACCAAGAAACAAGTAATCTTGCTGCCATTCAGAGAGAAAGGAGAAGCTGAGTGGCACACAAGCATCTTCTTGAGTGCCAATTAGAAAACTGACAAGTGGCAAAAACAGATTCAAGTGATGGGAATATAGCTATGTATTTAGATACATTCAAATGATAGTTTAAGAGGGTTCTTTCAAAAAGCTCTACAAATAGACTACTAATGTTTGCATACGCACTTTGCATTCAAACAATTTTCCTTTCAAATACTAAATATCATGCTGCATGCCACCACAGAGGCACAACAGTATCAAGCAATCCTCAAAGTTGCTCATTTTTTGCATTTGCAATCATAATTTCATGTCACGTAGAGCTGATCAAACAACAAGCAAACAATCATAATCAGAAAAAAAATTCAGTAACTGACACGTGTTTTACGCATATCTGAATATCTAAAGAGAATACAAGAGTTTAATGCATTCTGTAATGTTATAGGTTAAAGCAACTAATGAAAGACAAGGAGGCAATTTAGGAGAGGTCTTATCCTTGACATCCTAATTACCAAGCACACGCATGCACACACACAAACAGACACAAATACAAATGTTAATGTAAATGACACAAGTCCACCTAGCTGACATGACCCAGGCAAAACAAATGCCCAACACGTTGACAACTTACAGTTCAGTCACAGATCTCAAAACAACATGCACCGATAATTAAACGTAATGAATCTACCCTGATGACTATAGGGGTTATGGCAATAGGCGAATTTGCCAAAATGTTCAACCATCCCTTTAAAGAAACATTTAAGATGTCCTCAAATTATCAAATTAATCCCTTTAAAGGAAAACTATGCCAGTCCGGTCGCTTTTGCATTTTTAAAAACTCACTCAGTAACTCAGTAACTTCATTTCATTTATCCATACCTCTAGCGGGATGTTCTGTAAGTGCTGAATCTTCATTTTTCTTCTTACTTCTGACTTGTGTATTTTCAAAACGTGGCCTGCTCAAACTGCTTTTCCAAGATCTCCAACCCTACCTTTAGTTATCGAACACTTTTCCAAAGATTACAGTGTTTCCCCTACAATGTATTTGGGAGGGTACCTGCCCTCCCAACAGGACCCCCCCTCAAAAATTCAAGTTGTAGTTAAAAAAAATAAAATCCATCATTTAGCCTAATGTTTATTTTAATCTTAAGGACCTATAACATACGTGTAATGTGTTGCTATCGTTTCATTACATTCATTCCAATGCATTTCTCCTCTCCTCTGCTACAGGCGGTGCTCCCCCTCTCTCCTCTCTCACAACACACACACACACTCAGTGAGGGCCTCTCTCAGTTCAGCCCCGTCCACTGCGCTTCCCGATGTCCTGCCACTGTTGACGTTGCCACGAGCGGACCTGTTGGTCTGACTAGTCCCAAACAGTTCGAGTCCTCCACCTGAAGCTGCAGACGCCTCAACCAAAGAGCGCTGCTCTCCCTCTGCCATCTTCAGTCGCGCTGACGTTTAAATACGAGCACTCACCACCATGGATCAATAACCGATCCATGGTCACCACACGAGTTGCTTCACTGGACTACCCACCAAAATGCTGTAATGCTTCCATAATTTATCTAATGACACGACAGCTACATAATGTTTTTAAAGGTACTATTCCAACTGTTGTGAAGATGAACCAGCATCACTCTCCACTTAGCGCACTTAATTTTGCCCAGCAGCAAGGCAATGGATTTTGTAGCATGGCAGTGGCAAACTGACCATTTACTTTGGTTTGGTTCTGAAATTAGCACAGCAGGAAGGTTTTCACAGGAAAAGCTCTTAAAATCGACTGCACCCTTATTGCTCAGCACTTGACAACAGAGACAAGTGAGATACTAGCTTATAAACACAACATTTGGCAACAAAAACATTTTTGCTGCCAAAGATAAATGAAAGTTGGGCTTATATTTCTCATATAGGCTTAAACATGACTCTAAATGCTGTAACTGCTCTGTATCTACTGCATGTGTAAATAGGCATTTGTTTGTCCAGAGCTTCATAACGTCTACTTAATAATATGCGAGTGCTTTAGATCTTCTGCCTTCAAGTGGTTGAAGTAATGATTATTGCTGGGTTTCCGTAAATACAGCAGGACTGACACCCAGTTTTATTTATTTATTTATCTTGATCCATCAAATCTGTTTCGAGTTGTTTGTAGTTGTAGTATAGCAGCAGGAGTTCGAGAATTTATGGATCACTTCAGTACCTTTCAGACAGACTTGCATAAGTTATTTTGACCTCTAAATTCTAAAAAATATATTAAACATTGAAACTCCATGGAGGACAAGTGAAACTTCAAAATGAGCAGCTACTTTTGGCAAGATGGGGATGGACCATTTAACATAAGTTCTACATGAAAGTCTCAGGATAATAGTGTTTTAAAATGTTTCCAGCTATGACTACATGTCAAAGTACCCTGAATGGTTCCACTGAGCCTTCTGTTTTTAGGAATTTAGTGGGCTATGTCCCTGTCTTTACCTTCTTTTCTTTTTCTTTTCTTTTCTTTTTTTTAAATCTCAATCCCTCCAGCTTTGGGACAGCCAACTTCTCACTAACACTCCTAAGACTGATTCAAGTGAACAACCATAGCTGTAGACTCACAGCTCTCAACACCCATTCCAGTGGATGAGCACTCTGTGACTCAGAGATGGCTCGACAGATGGATTATATCCCTGTTGTCGGAGCCTTGCTGCCAGCCACTATAGAGGTGTTTGATAAAAGCATGTCAAAACACTTGTAGAGCACTTGGACTGAGAAGATCATGTCAGCCTCTTTGCTCTCAGTGTCAGGCCCCTTCACTGGAATGCTAGTTCACTTAAAGTACTGAGCAAAACAGGAGAGAAAAATCAGACTCTTTCATGCAGGAAATAATTTGTTTTGACTCTTAGAAAGCATAATGATGTTAAGATTTGTTTGGAGTCCAAGAAAAACATGCTGACTAACACTTCTCTGGCGACCTTGCATCCAGTATGAGTGTGTTTGCATGTGTGTGGGGTGCTAATAAAGAAAGGTGGGGGCTTCTATAGACGCTGAGCAGCTTAAGTTTAATTGCTTGTGGTGGCAGTCAAAGTCAATATGCTGGTCAATGGCCCATGCATCCCGCAGGTTCATTTCCCCATAATTACTCTACATGCGCCCAGCCAATGCATAAGTCTGTCATCATTAAAATAATAAGAATGGGTTGGGCAAGGAGGAGGGCAGGAAGAATGGAGGAACAAATGCAAAAGAAATGAATCAATACTGCAGACAAGAGGAGGAGAGATGTCCTGCTACAGCAGAGGTGCAGAATCAGGTGCTGGACAAACGTACGGTTTCTCCTGCATACACACAATCACAGACAAAAACAATGATGCATTTTGTGCACAGTTATCCATATGTGATGCAATGCAACATTAAGAGAAAACTTTTTTTAGTGTATAGATAAAATAGCCACCAACTGCTACACAGAGGCACAAATTACAACACTACAAATGGTTGAATGGGGGAGAGATTTTTCCCATAACTGATGGCCAATCTGATGCCTCGTCAACGTAGGCTGTTAGCAGAGCCCTGCATTATACTTTAAAAAATGCATATGGAAAAATTCAAATGCACAGACCAAATAACGATTATGATGACTGGAATTTTTGAACATCAGACAACATATCCTGAATGGCAAGGTCATACTGAAAACGACTGTATGAAAATATGTATTTTAATGCATCTGCCAAAAGCATTTCCACCTCAAGAAAACTGAAAACTTTTGTAATAATGAAGAAATTTGATCTGATTTACCTTTTTCCGTTCAGCCCTTCTAATTCAATTCGTATTTTGTATCAAAATACCTGGATGGAAAGCCAGTTATTGACAGAGATGTAATAAGTGTTTCCAAAGCAGCAGCTCGGCTCATCACATTTCCCCTGAACCTGCTGGATTGCAGTGTAATGCGGAACAAATATAAGGTGGGTGAGTGTGTCTACGCTTGTGCACATCTGTGCGTGTGAGGTTGTGTGCGTCCTCCGTGGCGCAGCCATGTGTTCTACAGTTGCTGAGTGTGATCCTCAGCCTTTACCAGCTGCCCACAGGCCTTTCAGAAACGTCTCACTCGAATTAAAAACAGGTGGACACAGTTTGATTAGCTTGTTAAAACACACCTGCTACTGAAGGGCAAGGTATTATGTACGCTCACACACACACACACACACACACACACACTGCAGTTTCACACAGACGCAGAGCCTGTAGAGCAAAGATAATTATTATAGGAGGAAATATTAGTTGCCTTAAAGGTTTTTTACAGTCTCAAAAAACTGCAATGCTTTGCTCCCTAATACTCGTGTGAGAATTAAACAATAAGACAGACAATATGTGGTGGACTATATTAGCTCAGTTATTTCCTCTGTTAGTAAATTTATTGGTTCTGATTTAATCTAAAATAGCTTTTGTTTCGAAAACATGCTAGTCACATTCCCCTTTGTAGTTGAGCTTTATGCTTTTAATTTCCTTTTACAACAGCTGTTAATGTGCTACTATAGCGCCATTGAGAATTAAAGTGCAGAGATGAAACAAATTAAAAGGCAGTAACCATGCTTTGTGACAAATCCTGATACATTTTGGTTAAGCAACATAACAGATTTCTAAGTTATTGTTATGGCTGTATCTGATGATAAATGTTGCATAAACCTTAATGTTTACCCAACATAGGGGAAATTATTGCACATTTATTGAACTTTAAAATCGAAAAGTTTGATTTTACTTTATGGGTTCCTCAGTCTCTTGCCAACATTCGTCTCTTAGGACTTCTGTTTCAGTCCTGTTTAATTTGGCCACCATCTCCTGCCACTTTCCATCTGCTCACCAGACGGCCTCGTACTTTAATCCCTGTATCAATCTGACTGCCTGATCCACCTGTTCAACTGTCCTCCTCTTCTCAATCACCTGGGCATCCCCGCCCACTTGCACCCATTCCCAGTTCCTAATGTTTGCTGTCATTACTTAAAACAACCTATTGCGTCAGCTCCTTGATTGTCTGCATTTGTTTTTCTCTATGAACAGTGACTACACAACAATGACTGTGTGACTGTAACCTCTTGCTCCTGCCTGTCTCCCCACCAGTCAACTGGCCTGGCTGCTTGTCCACCCACCAGTGGGTAACAGTGATTCTCTTCAGCTCATATATATAAGTTTTCACTGCACCCTCCCTGCCTGTGCTGCTACCTTAAGCTCAAATAAGGTTCAAATTAAGTTCAAATCTTCTGCCAACGTGCCTCAAGCATGAAGCATGAAGACACAGATCTGTCCTTGGCGCTGAATTTTGTGTTGTCAAAGCCTCTGATACAGAAGGTTCCTGCCACTGAAGACTCTGTGGCCTCCATAACTGAAGTGCTTGCTCCCCTCTAGACACTTCTCTTGCCTGACCTGCAGACTGGACCTGCCTTTGTCCCTGCTGCTCCGCTACCACTACCCCACCAGACCAGTTTAATCAGTTTGTCCTCTCTCAAGCCCATCTTCTCAAGTGATTCCACCTATCTGTTTAGTCTCCAGGATGTCCTCTGGCTCTGCCCTCAAGCCATCTGCCCAGGGTTTTTAGCTTCTGGTTCTCCAGCCATCCAACCATGCTGTCTTGCTCTTCACGTTTCAGTCACCAGTCCACCTGCTCACATGTCTCCCATTCATATCACCTGAGCTTCTCTGCTCACTCAAACACCTACCAGTCTCCCAACTTTCCTTGCCCGTACAGTTCCTTGCCAGACTATGTTCTTGTATTTCCCTAAGCAACCGCTCCCTCTAGCCTTTTGACTGTACTACCTGCCTAAGAGTTGTGCAATTACAAATTGTGCCAAGCAATGCATTTTAATGTATTGTAATCTGAATTACAGACACCAATCCTCACAATGGTGGTGCTGCAATACATTTCTTAAGGTAACAGATAGCCTAATGACTCAGCAAGAATGTCACTGTTTTATAGCATGCTGTGATGTTCACACTGACTGCATTTAAAAGGCACCAGAGACATTCTCTGCTAAAGCATTTTATGATATGCCAGCAGGTTAACAGCTATTTGAAAGCCCATTGAGTCATTGTTACATTTAAATGTTCTCAAACATGAAGCGTTTTATTCCCGTGTCAGCCTTTTCTTCAGTGACCAGCATGTAAATGTCTATTGCTGTGTATGTGTGTGCATGGGGTTAGCTGAGCTTATACAGTGTTGCAGAGTGATTCTCCACCATCACCAATGGGACAAGGGCAATTGAACCCTGGCACTTCATGTTTTAAATGCTCTTTTATGCATCAAATGTACCTTTGGTAGATAATTAGACATCATAATAGATTTTTTATGAAAATACATTACATGGCAAGGAAGCTAGTGCATGGAAACCCTCTTCCATTCCCGTCATCTCAACCTTCAACAAATCCCCTCCCAGCAGCTATGCTTTGGGTCCATAAAACTGCTCTGTATGAATATTTAATGTACATCTCATGTAATGCAAATTCGACTTACTTACTGTTTTATTTTTCCCTGTGCCCGTTCCATTATTTTGCAGAGTAGTATGACAGATCTTGGTGAGAACGTACACTCACTAGTGAGAGTCCAAAGGCTTTGCTTACTCCCTGTCATTGCCACAGAAATGTGACTTACAGTAAGTGTCCAAGTGCAGAACAGGAGAGGGAGGAGATACAAATGTTAAGCCACAAGAGAAAAAATATTTAATTCAAGTTCAACTTTTCACCTCAATTTTTAATTTTCAACTCTTTATTCAACCACCTTTCGCACATATAGCTATAACTGTTAAAACATTAAAAGCAAAGGGAAATCAACTTGACATCAGTAAAGTCTGATAAATAAATATTATGAACCAGCAAAAACAGGTCAAAGGAGCTAACTAACTAACTCACCAGCCAATGACTCATTACATTTGCTTTTGTGAATTAACTGACGCATGTTGGTAGAACAATGAACAGTTGTTCACTTGTGGAAGGATGTTGCTCTTGTTGTTGTTGCTGTGTGCGACAGAGCCACCACTTAAAAGGTAAGCCGAGTT
This sequence comes from Selene dorsalis, assembly GCA_900303245.1. Lineage (NCBI taxonomy): Eukaryota > Metazoa > Chordata > Actinopteri > Carangiformes > Carangidae > Selene > Selene dorsalis. The sequence continues at coordinate 48,821 of OMNW01010490.1, forward strand.
TGTTTTTTTAAATTGCCTGTTCATTTGGCTTGGTCAGAAACACTTAGGCAGTACAGCATAGTCTTATAATATTAAGGAAAATCCTGTACGTTTTTTGGTCCTCATATTACTACACTAGACAACTTGTTCTACCTTTCTTGTCCACAAAATGGCACTGCTATCCTTCTGCCACCTTCATTCACCTGATTTTTAAATACTGCTGGTCACGACACACAAGTTCACAGTATTGACTGAGTGAGTGCAGTGCAGGCTACAGCGGCGGAAGTGCACATGTTGCTGTGTTATGTTAAGCTATGTGGCAGCATGTGAGAAATGAGATGAAAATTTCTCTTATTGTCATTTCCAGTAGCATAAGCTGCTCAAATGCAGACACTCATAACAAACCAAAGGACAGTCTGTTGGTCATCTAGGTCAGATGACGTCTAGAAGCAGAGGTCAATGGTAAGATGCTTTGCCTCTTCCATTAGGGTTCATCAGCGCAAATGTTTGCTCTCACCTTGTCAAAGGAAAATCATTAAGGTCACATATTTTCTGGTGAGGTCATGTGGCCATACACAAGAACCATTAGGGTGACATTAATCACGAGAATGGTTCGACATCATGTTTACTTGCTTTGGTGGAGCTTAAAGGTTTAATGCACTGAGACTAAAACACAAGTAAGGAAATTTAAAATGAAAAGTAAGACTGGTAAATAGACAATATGTGGTTACAGGAGGAGTTGTGTGCTGCAAGTGTTTCACTGGTGGTGTCTGAACGATGTCACAGTGATGAAAAAAGGGTCTAAGAGGTCAGTGTACCTGGCCAAGAGACAGTCATTACATTTATTACTATTCTACCATTCTTGATAACACATCTAAAACCTTGGTTACTAATACACAGATATATTTTAAAGTGTGTTGTAGAGCCACTGACACAAGCCTGGGTTCTCTACATTTGTATAAACCTATGTTTCCCAGATGAAAAGAAATTGTGCCTCTTAACTTCAGTGTATTTTTATATTTTCCAATTCTTTGCTTTAACCCTTTCTACCAAACATGCAGCTGACACAACTGTTTTAAATACAAAATTCTGAATGCAAGCTAAATCATAACACTTCCTCAGGTTTACACACTTCACAATGCCAGCAATGGTAGTCTTAGTCCATGGGAACCGTCACACATTCCCAAAGGTGCCCAAAATCCTAGTTGTGAAACTAAAATACATGTAGTATCACCCATACTCACAGCTGAACAAAACTACCCTCAAAATAAATGAAGCACTGCAGCTGAATCAACGCGCGTCGTGACTGTTTCACATGTAAAGCAGGAAGGAAAATATTCATTGTATGCGTAGCATGTGCCATATGTACTCACATCCTCCCCGTGTCCTCTGTGGGTGCCGGATGATGAGAGGAACACCAGCCCCTAGCAGCTGGGGTCTTCAGTACTCCACAGAAAAGTCCAAAGGCTCCTGGTCCTGTGGATTAGTGAAACTAGCATTAGACGAACTCAGACACGGAATGAGTCTGGACGAGCTCATTCAGTATTGGTTGTAGCTTTCAGACAGCTAGCTACAGCATTAACACACCTTCAGGACACTGCTAAGAAGTGCTAACCTAGCTAGCAGGCTAACACGCTAAACGCGATTAGCATGTACATGTACATGCAAACTGAAGGAAATCCTTTACCCGTCAGTTAATTCCACATTCATAAAAGTTAGAGGTCATATCTCCAGCTACTTTGATTAAATTCACCTAGCAGGTGTGCTTAGGATCAGTCAGGCCTGTTTGTTTACACCCTCATGTCCTCACCTGTTTGAACTTAGGCTAATTGTCCGATTTATACCTACTGGTTTGAGGTTTGGTGATAATAACTAAGAAAACTAATTATGTGTGAACCACCCAAACGACTAACTTTATTTACAAGCCACAAATATTTTGTTTTAATATCTTAAATTTACTATGAACTAATGTAAATGAACCAATCATTCTATTCATCCAAACATTTGCTTGTCAGTTGGTCTAAACATGTTACCATTTGCTTTTGCTTTTTTTTTTTAGCTATAGCCTAATATGAGGTGAGGATTTAGTGACACAATGATAATGAAACCGAAATAGTTTATTTTCAGAGTAAATGTAAAATGACTTAAACCAATATCACTTTGTACTTTCAGCCCCAACTTTTAAGGAGTTTCTGTTAATACCTTCTCTGTCTAGATGTTACACAAATAACCTTTCCTGCAGTGACAGATGTAGCTGCAGTGCACGATAAATTTGCTGATTCATTCAAGTTTAATATTACTGTACGTACGAGTGTGAGTGTGTGAATGTACAACTTTTTATAATAGATAAGAGCTTTGCATGCAGAGTATATATGCTGAAAAGGACTTGACAAATCATTATTCAATCTTTTTAGCTTATGTTTTTAGCTGCAGTCATAAATGAACTTTTGCTGAGTAATCAATGTTGCTGACTAATCAATATACTGTTTAAGAAAGGGCCACTGTTGTTCTCGTATTGACAAAACTGTCCTAGGTTTGTGTGCCTCTCCAGCTCCTGCAGTCCACCCCCTCATTTCATTATCTCTTACTCAGAATTTGTAAACTGCGAGCAGGTGAATACAAACCACAAAGGATACACATTTATATGCTGGTCTGCTATTATGGGCTTTGAAACAGCAGATGGGCAAAATGGTGGAGCCAGGTTTGTCCAGGCCTCCAACCCTCCCCTCTCCCTCTGTGCCAGCATTGCCTTGCCAGACTTAGAGTGCCAGAGAGCCTTGCCCCTCTTTCCCCCTTCAGGGTAGTCTCTGTGTGGGGTGGTAAGGGCTTGGCACATGAATCTGTGGAGCATTGGTAGCAGAGGTCAGCATGTGCAGTTAATGCCCTGAGGCAAGTCAGAGCTATACCCAAACCTCTGCATGCTTTGGCAAGGGGAAAAAAGGTGAAATGGGGAGGGGGAGGAGATGGAAATGACCAGAGACTACAAGACAGAAAGGTAATTTCTCCTCCATCAATAAAATAGATACAAAAAGTAATCCTGTTGAGATGTTTAACAAAGCAAGAATGCAGACGCCAGCTCAGCTCTTTGCTGTGTTTTGTACTCAGCCTGCACAGACTATTCATCTCTGGAAGAAAGAAAGCAAAAAAAAAGGCAAGAAAAGTCAGATGTGGTGACATTTCTGTGACAATGTCACCAATCCATATATTTAATGAATGTGTTGATAAATTTGCTGGGGGAAGCCACCCTGGATCTCTCTCCCTCTCCCTTTGTTTCTTATGATCACTCGCTGACTTAGCAGGTCTCCATGAGTCATTACTGTTAGAGAAAAAATGTGAACACCCCCTTGAGGCTGAAATGCTGGCCATCACTTTATAGTAACATTTACCTGAATATTAATATTCATGTTTCTGCATCCCCCATTTCCTGGTCTCCCGACTCAGTAAGTTGTCTGGTCTGCTGTATAATAATTGAAAGAGGGTGTATCTGTGTGTTTGACAGGTGTTGGGAAAAGGTTGAGGTGGGAAGAAGTCTGAAATTGGATCTACGCTAGTTAGCTATTCACTTCACAGCACTTTGCAGAGCTGGAATAAATGACATTTGGAAACCACACTGCAAAGTCGTATTGTTTCCTGGCTCTCTGCCCATAATAATGAGCATCGTTTGTAGTTTTAACAGGTCTGTTTTGGTGTTGGTGGAGATTTAGCAACACTCCTTTTGAAGTTCCCTTTAGCTGCCCTGAATACTGACTGTATTAAAAAAAATAAAATCAAAAAACATTTGTGCTCTTTTCCAATTATCCATAAAGCGAGTACAAAAAATATGAATGCTATTTGAAGTATTTGAAGTCATTAGTGTAATGATTTAATTATTTATGAGTGCCTAGGCATAACTTAGTATGGGAAAAGCTTTCAAGATATTATCGAAATGAAATGCAAATAGTTTTTCCTCTGTGCATGGAATGCCTGGAAAATAGGTTTTCAGTCAGCTCTTTTTTTTCTCCAGGATGGAAAAAACTAAGCTTTGTGTACATCTTCCATTGTCCTATTTTTGTCTTTTCAATTTTTAGTTCCCATCCCTCTTCTCTTCCTATCATACCCAAACCTGTCAGTGTGTTTTCCTACCATTTTAAATACCCCCGGAATGTGTTTGTCTATAGGTACATGCCATGTCTCTATTTTAAGTTTAAAGAAACACCAGGTAAATTCAATAAACAGAGCAGGTTTGGACAGACGTAAACCTCAGCAAAGTGTCAGCATGAGAAAGATTACATACATTGAAATGCAAATGGAAGGAGTGACTCCATTATGTCCTCTTGATTTACACTGTCTCTAGCAGAGCCTTATCACATGGACAGACACTCTCCTCCTTGTGCTTTCCTTTGATATCGTTCATTTTTGTGCTGTTGCCAGGTACTTTTACTCCTGGGACGATGGTGAACTTGCCAGTCAGCCTGTGCACATGCTGATTCTTTGGTTTTCTGCCCATTCACGATCGAACAGAGAGCATAATCCTCAGCGTGTTTTGCTCTCGGCTCAATCATCTGGAATGACAGAATTAGAGAGGAACATGGCATAGCAAAGTGCCTGCGGGGGAAAAAAGTAGCCTTGTAGCTTTTCCACAGCACCTGAACACTGGTGTGTTTTTGCTCTTTCTGACTATAGGTTGAATCTTACTTTTACTTTTACCCATCAGCTCTAACCCTATTTTTGTTTAGAGAGCTATTTTTCACCCCGCCAATAATAGCATAACTTATTCCATAATGTGCATCGATTGCTTCAACCACCACTGCAAGTCATCTATAGTGGCCATTCATCGCAAATCCATATGTGACATTAATTGGTGATGGAGCGATGGGGAGGTGAGGTTTGATTTGTGTTGAGGCCATGTCATGCAGAAAAGATATGACAAACAACTTAATTTCAAGATTTCCCCTTCCTGTGCTGCTGGCACTCATGATGTGAAAATGGGATCTTGAGTACATTTGCATTTAAGATAAATAAAGCAGACTTCTTAAACACTGCAGTCCTGCACCATACTGACACACCACATTGTATTGTGCAGATGTTTTAGAACAAATAGAGCGTGATAACAAAAATCATTTGGGGGTTTCTGTAAATGTGTTTGTGCTACAGTAATAATAATGGTGGATTTATTTGCAATTTTTTAAAACAATGAACAAACACAGGCTTCTCATTTCTAGCTAGCAGCAGTATTGATTCAAATGACAACTGTAGCCAGAGTTGGTTTAATACTTTAATGTGTAAAGCTGACTATGAAAGAGTCTTAAATAAAAGAAAGAATAACACTGTACAAAAGGACTGAGGGTAAAGCTTCATGTCCCAGTGTCATCAATTTGTGGTCCATGTAGGAGCCATGTAAATAAAGGATTATTCTCATATAGCAGGGTGAAACTGCCCTTGTATTATAGAACAGTAACATCTATGCTCATTGGCTTTGAAATAAAAAGCTAACATTTACTGACAGTGCATATAAGCAACGGTGCATTGATAGACTTCTCCAATTCACATGTAGGCTATCAGGTTTGAATTGAGTTTACGTTATCCACAGCACTTTTAGGACATTACATGTTGGAATGATTTAAGATGATGCAGCATTTTATTTTCAACACATCCATTCCTGACACTGCTGCTTTAGAAATTAAATGAAAAAGAAACCGATTGACAAAAAGTGAAGCACAAAATCACAACAATGCGTCTAAGATTAATGTGTGTCTGTATTTATTTCAGTTATTTAACCCTGCACCACCAGGACTGCATGCATTGGGTACAAGGGACTCTTGATTATAAGGGGTGGAAAAGGTCACACCATTCATCAGCCACATACCTGGTCATTACAACAACTACAGGAGAAACTGTGACAAATGAACCCTTCTCTCTTTAATGGACTTGGCATTCTGGTATTCTGAACGCACACTACAGCGCGACTTGGGAATCAACAAACTGCATTCATTCACAGTAGAGAGCTGGAACACTCGTAACCTCTTCAGCCAAGACCCAGCAATTAACAAGCACCTACTTAGAAAAGGGGATATGTAATGGATGAGGATGTGGGAGGAAACGGATGAATGAGAGAGCGAGCATTGTGTCGTCATGCAACCTTATAAAAGGCTTTGTGGAGCGAGAGCACAGGAAGATTCCATTCTCTGTTCCTGTGCCACAGCGCTCCAATCCACTGTTTCTGCTTTGTGTTTCCTTGTTGTCTGCCTTGATTTCCATGTTCGTGCAATTCTACGCATGTTACTGTGTGTACTGTGTTGATTTGGATTTGTGTGGGCATCCGAGAATAAGCATGTCTAATGCTTTTCACAGTGTATATCCGCAGATCCGATTCATCTATATACACAAAAAAATACTGTAATTTTGGCAACAACTCAAGCTGCTTGCACAGCGGGAGTGTTATCAATGAAGGGACTGAGCAAAGTGGTTCCTCCAGGGACCTTGCATTTTCCTGAACTCTCCCTCTGTGTTTTCCCGTTGACAGCGGTCTTTGCTCTCTGGCCGAGCCCCAAACACAAGAGCGAGCCCCCAGTGGCAGTAATTACTGCACCACTCAACCGAAATGACAAATGAGCAAATGTCACAATACCACGGCCTGCTCACTCCGTTTTTGGTCCAACAGCCTTACACACACACACACACACACACACACTCCCATTAGGATCCCGAAATCATCCTCTCTTTCTCACTCTCTCTTAACCATACACACACATACACACACAAATAATGAAAGTTTTACTGCAAGAAGGCAATCGAAGAGAGCAGATGAGGGTTGTGACAGGTGTACACACCCCTTTTGTGGAGACAAACTAAGTGACGGCGAGAACAGGAGAGGGGAGCAAGGATAGGAGACTGTTAGATAGCCTGTCAGAAAGCAGGCAGCTATGTCCGTAGCAGCAGGGTTGTATGCCGAACGCTAATTACATTGATGAATTGGCTGAGTGTCCCGCTACCAGCGATTTACAGCCTCGGTGACCCTAACTACTACCATACGTGAAGGACAAAGCATACAGGGTGCAGAGGAAAAAACACAGAGGGGAGAGAGGGGCTCACAAGAGCGATTTGATGCTTGTTGACATTACCAGCCTGTATTATCACCATTTCATGGTGCCCACAAAGCTAATTGAATCTGCACCTCCACCCTGCACTGAATCCTCTTTACTGCTGGCAGGTTCACCTTCATTACATTTTTTTCTGAAACACAACACTTCACATTTGCCACATGACTCATTCAAATACCCACTAACTACACATACACAGATGATGAAGCGCATTTGCACAACTTTATTTCCAATCTAGCTCATGCTGACGCAAGCCACATAATACATGTTTACCGGTTGTGTGTGTGTGTGTGTGTGCTAGGAAAATGTGGAAGGATAAGAGGGGGGTCCTCACAGAGGATAAATTAAAGCTTTTTGCTCACATGATGTAAGGACTCAGGCCGTTCAAGGTGTAGATTTGTGGGCATGTGATTACATGTGTGGGGGTGAGGGAGAATGAGAAGAGTGGCTATAGAGAATACTGACAATAAGAAAAAGAATAAGACTTGTGTGTGTGTGTGTGCCTGTGTGCATGCTTGCCTTTTGTATGGTAGAGCGAGAGCTAGAATGCCTTGTGATTGATTCTCCCTCATCATCAAAGGGAGACATGGTGATCTTGAATACAATTAAGAAGGCTTAGTCCTGACACTATTGTAATAAAACAGACCGGGGGAGAAGAAATGAGGACATCAGCCCTAGCTGCTGCATCTGCACTTTCATCTGTTGCCCTTTTCCCATCCTGTCAGTTCTGTGTGGATGTCAAATGGGGTGGAAAACAGGTCTAACATTTCAGATCTGAGTCTTCTAGCATTTTATTTCTGTGCAATGCTACTAAAACATGCAGGGTTGAAAGTGAAATTCCATATTGCTTGTTAGTTCCTAAGCTTTGTGGTTAATACAAGACAATAATACTCTGGGTAGATGTCATGGCACCCTGTGGAGCCCTGTGGTCAGAGGTGCTGCAAAAATGATCATTTAACTTAGTTCATATTGGGGTTTTTTCCCTAAAGTAGCAAAAATACAGAATAAAAATCTCATTAAATATTTAGTTACTAGACATTAGACAGGTGAAGACAGTTCAGGTTGTAACACAGTACAGTTTTGAAAGCATAAAGCAGCCAGAAACAATGACTGGTATGCCACTGTAAACAAAGCTCCAATCTAAGACAGCTAAAGGGTGCATAAAGCAGTTATATAGGGGAAACTACTTGGTTCACAGCTTTTTATGGTGGAGAGAAATTTCACACCTGGGTGACTCATCTGCAGGAAAAAGCTTCTCAGTGTAACAATGGCGCCAACTATTTAACATATGTTTCAAGGCAAAACATCTCTTCAGCTGGCAAAGATATTGAACTCTTTTTCATTCCTTGAAAATTAAATGTAAATTGATTTTTATCTTTATGTACAACAAAAGGAACATAAGTTGGCAGCTGGTTAACAAATAACTATCTTAAGTATGGTATAGAAGACTGCAAATACTGTTATTTGCATGCTTGGTGGAGTTAGAATTTAATTTAATTTTTTCATTTTTTTTCTGAAATACAAGGGAAAAAAGAAAAGGAGATGGCTTAGAAAACAGAGAGAAAGTGTGTCGCAATCCCTCTTTTGTGACAAGTGCAGTAATAACCATTATTACTAGTGGCAAACACTACTTTTAAAAAGACACTGTCACTTTGGATGAACCCTGGACTATAATTTTGGGAGGCATTTGGAATCCAGGAGAGATGCTGTTGCCTTGCATTTGGGCCATTCTGACATCCATCTGTGTCCATACAAACCCATTCACAGAGCTCATTACATGCTTTAACAATGACCTGCTCAGCCTTCAACCCAATGCAAATGGAAGTAGAGCTGACTTTTACTGCAAGAGAAGAGTACATTATTACAGAAACAAAACTTAATAGATAATTTACCTACAGAAACCTAAACAGGGAAGAGGTGGCAAAGGTGCAACCAGAGCAAACTTCAGTGTTTTGTCCTCTATGCTGCACATGACCAACATTTACATATGAAAACAATAGTTCTCTAAATGTCATGTAGACAAAGAAATGTTGTAAATGGTTATGGAATTGTTTGACGTGATGACATGTAACATTCAAAACAATAAAAATGTGCATTAGGGAAATGTAAGACTACTGAGAGGTTTTATGTAAGATGAAGCAATTTTATCCTTTAAATCTGGAGGCTCAATGTGAAGACAGTACCATTATTTTCTCACTAGACCAAAGCTAATAGTCTAATTCGTGAGTCAGACACTGAAACAATGACAAATAGTTATCTGAAAACTAATTACTGGTAAACACTATATAACAATCTCAGTCCATCGATGTGAAGTCATTGAAGTACTTTAGAAGAACATTTCAACTTTTGCATTGGGGCTACGTCAATAGATGAAGTTCTTAGTCAAATATCTGGAGTTGTTATGATCTTCACTAAAATTAAAGTTTGAAATAAAGAACAGAAGTGCCAATATTGCTCACTCATGTTGCTTTAGATACATGCTCCTTTGTGTTTAAAGGGGACATATCATGGACATATCACTTTTTGAAGGCTCTTTAACATATATTTGGGTGTTTGTCTTGCCTTGTGGGCCCAAAAAGTGAGAACTGACAAAAACATCTGTAATTTGCTCCCTTGGTTGAAATCCATGTGGTTTTACAAGCTGTTCCCTCAGTTGTCAGACAATGATGTCCTTAGTTTTTGAATTTGCATAATACCACCCCTACCTGTGAGTACCGGTCGAGGGGGCGGGGCAGGGCTAACAGTGGTTTATTTACATTTAAAGGCACTGAAATCAGCCGTTCTGAACAGGGCTGTTTTGAGCGGATGAAAAGAGCTGTGATGTTTGATCCTTGGGGTATTTTGATCAAAGCATCTCACAGACATGTCTTTAAGACACATGGGAACTATTTTAATTTGTGGAAAAGAGGCATAATATGTCTCCTTTAAGGTGCAGCAGGGGCGTCTATGGTTGAAACACAGGCTCAACAACCAGTGACACACTAAGTGTGGGTCCAGGTGATAATGTGATGTTTTCATATAGCAGGAAAGAGGCTAATTTAATTGCTGCCTTTGATATTACACCTGCTTTGTCCCTCACCTATACATAACCTGACAATTGAATTGCATAGATTGACCAAAAGGGTTGATGTTGTGGGAAGAATCTGGTAGAACACATTGTAACTAAATATAATTCGGTTTTTAAAAGTGTTTTGTGACTGCTTCACTAAGTAAGTGGGTTAGTATTACTCATAATTCTGTAATTGCAGAATATAAATCCTGTTAATTAAAATAACACATGGAACTATGTATGTATAGCAGGGAACACCCACACATAAGACCAAAAATAACGTCCACAAAACTGGTTTCTCCGAAGGAAGAAAAGTTTTTAGGCACCATCGATCTATCCTAAAAGTGTGTATGTAGGCGTTAGCACCAGTTTTCCAAGTCTCTTCTTAACTCTTTGCCAGTAAGTGAGAAAAGTTTTGTTGAATTGAGTAGAGAGGAACAAGCCATCTAAAACAGATAATCTGAAAAGAATCTTTTGACCAGTCCCAGGCGTTGTACAATGTGTGAAGGGGCTGTAGTGTGTTACTATGTTACACACTCAGAATAAACTCAAACAATGGATAAGCTCCCACAGGACTTTATTTAGTTTTAGGCCATTTTATGCAACTGGTAAATCACCTTCAATTGCCATTGTGTATGAAATGTGCAAATAAAATTGCCTTGCCTACAGCACTAGAGGCTGCAATACTCAACTCACTGATGAATGGAGAAAGCCACCTACTTAGAGGCCTAACAGGGGCTGCAAATGTAAGGTTAAAAATGTTATGTTTACTCTGAGGGTGCTAGAGAAAGAACAAATAGATCAATACAGTTAAACATATGCTCTCCTGCTGAGGATGAATGTGCTTCTTTCTTGAATATGTTGACATTTCTGTCACTCAGGTGCAAATTGTGGCCTGACAGTAGAGGAAAGCTCAAGGGTGTCATTCAGACCACCACAATGAATTCTCTAGGGACAATGCAGACAAACAGCGACTTTCATGGAAATCTGGCTGCTGTTATTCAGTTATTCGGACTAGCGATGCTTTACATGTCCAATCCAGATAGTACACAGTCATACGTATCAATCATAAATGTGTCTGACTATCTTACATCGAGACCCACACATTACTCCCTGAGAAACTGATGGAAATGTTGAGATACCACATCTGACAATATTAAAGAAAGTGACAAAAACAAACAAACATCATCAACAACAACAAAGAGAAATTCTTGGATCCATAACAAAATTAATGGCTCCCCACGTCCCATCCCTTCACTAAGTTTGGTGCAAATCAATTCGGTATGTTTTGCATAATCCAGCTGACAAATAAACAAACCACCAAACAGACATGGGTGGACACATAATCTCCTTGGCAGAGGTAATAATGCCCGAGGGACCATGAAAACCAAATTTTAAGATTATTCAGAATTTTTGAAATACCCTGCTCTAAGACATAATGTTGCATCGACAGACAGACAGACCGACCAACCAGTGAAGTGATTGACACTGCCTCCCCCGGGGTGCATCTCATGTGAACAGAGGTCACATGAGATGTCAATGTTTATTTTAGCAAACAGATTCCCATTAAAATGGATTGAGCCGCAAAGTTTCTCAGTCAAACAGGCTTATGAAACGCAGATCCCAGCGGCAGGCAGAGACTATTGTTTAACAAAATCCCTCCACAATATAAAGTAGGACAGCCACATTACACAAAATCGGTTTCCTATTTCACCACAAGAACTGAATCAGAAGCTGTCTCTTCTCATTGCAGAGGGAAATTCTCCAGCAGAAAAAGAGAGTGGATCTTCATTCACTGACCAAGCAAGAAATGAAGTTAACGCTCCCAAATCATCCCCGAGATGTCTTTGCCTCGTCTTTTTCCAAACTACTCTTCCAGTCATTACTGGTGTGATAATGATTAATGATCGTGAGACAGCTGGGCTGCTTCAGCACAGGGTAGGACCTATGAAGTAACAACAATTAATGCATCTATTTAATACCACAGAGAGTCACAACTAAATCATCAACAACAGATCCAACAGTATTAAAGTTTCTAAAAATGATCTTTTTGATAATTGGCCATCCAGATCTTTCACTGTGTAGATGGACTGTAGGAGCGTGTGCACAGTTAGCTGCTCACATTATTAGTTTAATAGACAGAAGGAAATATGCGCAGAAACATGTTGGCAGCACGATGCATATTAATGTGGATTCGTGGCTTTTCCTGCTGCTATGCAGCCTCTAAGAAGCACTTTAAAGCACACAGCTCTGTTGTTAACAGAGGAAATGCTTTTGAGCTGTTCTGCTTTAAAAAATAAAATTATGAAGGCAGCACAGTGCAGAGAGTTAGCTGGAGTCACATGCATTAGGTCTTTTCATATCACAAAAACATAACATGAACTATATATATATATATATATGTGTGTGTGTGTGTTTTTTATTATTATTATTATTATTTTTCATTTCAGTGTTGCTAAGTAAATGTGACTCTCTATATTATCATTGTTCCTCTCCTTTAATATTTGATTGCAATTAGGCATGTCGTGCAGTTCAGCTCCATACTCGCTCAGTTTGGCTTGTCATCTTCTCTTCATCTTCGCTTCTCCTTAGCCAACAGACAAGTTCAGCAATGGGAAGCCTGTTGCCAGGCAACAGCCCAGAGTGTATGATTAAAACTTTGATTTCCAATCTATCACCTGGGAGACTGATGTGGCTCCTTCCTCTGATGCTCTGCAAAACAGCTGGGATGGACTCACACACAGCAACTTCACTCATGCTAAATGAACCTTTACTGTGAAATGAAACATTTGGTTCACATGGTGTCAAGCTACTTCATCTTCAACCAACCTGACATGGAGCTACACCTTCAGAATGTCATGTTGGACTGTGGGTCGAACTTGTGGCCAACTAATTGACTTCATTTGAGGACTTTAGGAGAAATTTGCTTTCTGCTGCTGCACATTTATTCATGTTTCTGGAGTTGTGTCATTTTTTCAGCGTGGTCCTTTGTCCATCTTACCTAAACTCCAGATAAAAGAAACATTGTGCAAGTGTGCAAGACAGATAAAAGGACGCACAAAAACCTCATTCATGTCTGCTTTGTTGAATGAGTACAGTCACACTGATACAAGTGTTACAACAAGCTTTCATCATCATATCTGATTCTAATCAGACTGAGATGCTCTTATGTTCTGGGTAACAATTTGAAAGAGCGATGGAGGAGGACGAATACAGAACAGGTGAGTGTGCTTGTGTGTTTGCGAGAGAGAGACAGAGAGAAAGTGTGAGTGAGAGAGGCTTTTCAGGTTCTCAGATGAAGATCTTTGCCAAGGCACCTTAACAGTTTGGCTTCAGGCAACGTAGTGGCACATGTAGCCTATGACATATTTATTCCTGGCAGAGTATGTCTGTACAAAAAAATGGCAGCTGTGTATGTGTACATCATGCATGTGTTCAATATCTATGTGTGTGTGCACTAGTGATCTGAGATTCATCTAAACACTCCCCTCTGGCATCCATGGCATCCCAATAGGTAGAAAATCTAATCTACAGGCCAAAGATGATAAGATGGTGGCACGGAGCGGCAAGGATGAGATGAAAACTGAGATGAGATGTTGAGTTAAGAGGAGAAAAAGGAAGAAAAAAAATGGCGATGTGGAATGGAGGGGAGATTGTGACAGACGTTTGGAGACTTCAGGGGACAGAGAGAGACAATAAAGAGACCTAAGCTTAGAGTGAAGAAGGAGACACAAAGGGGCTTGACAATGGCTCCTGCATTAAAAGAGAGGATGGGAAAAGGAAAGTGGAGGAGAAGGGTGGAGGAGACCGTCGACAAAAACAAGCATCCATCAGTGTGATGGGTAAACCACAGAGGACAGAGGTATACATTCAAGGTCCTCACCCTGAGGTATGTTTCTGTCCTGATCAACAAGTGACAGCTCAAAAGCCAGCAAATAGCTTAGGCATGATGTGGCTTCTGTAAATGACAGTGAATCAAAACCAGCCAAATAAATCAAAAAGAAAAAAAATGAAATGATGACAGGTCAAGGTAGACCATGA
>OMNW01010492.1:2757-16023 GCA_900303245.1 Selene dorsalis
AAACTCTGCAGAGTCTCATGAAGCTCGGGAGAGAAAAAAACACAACCACACACACACACACACACTGACATAGACATATATATATGGTGCAGTAGAGGAATTGTAGAGGGAATGAGAAACAGGGATTGTGGATAATTCAGAGACAGGAGGAGAAAATGGATGAAAGAGACCAGTCTCCTCTCAGGTGAACCTGGTTTTCTGGACTTAGCACAACAGGAGCCTCAAACTGATCGAGAAATAAGTTGGATTTTCAATTAATGAACCTCTGAAACTGGCCCCATGATCTGACAGATTTTAGTTTCTGACTTGTTTTTAAGTTCAGTATCAAATTATGTATTAAACTGCACACTTTTGCTTTTCTAATGGTGAATGTGTGGTGGTGGAGGAGGTAGAGGAGGAGGAGGTGGAGCCTGAGGTGGAGGTCATGGTGGAAGTTATGGGTCAGAGGTTGGTGAGTTGATGTGTTTGTTTTCATTTCAGAATGTGAATCATCAGATAAAACCTGCTGTTGTAGCTTCCTGTTTCTGATTCACTAACAGATAGAGGCAGGTGAAGCTCTTCACTCATTGTAGGATGCTGCTGCTGTGTTGCTATGGCAACGTAAAGCAGTGTACTATCCTCCAGCTGAGAGCCTCATGTTGGCTCCGGTTGGTTCTGAACTAGTTTTTATTTAATGGGTTAGAGGAGGCAGTGATTCAGACCTTCATCCTCCTCATCCTCCTCTGTCTACTAGCTGCAGCAGCCAAGTGTTGTCTGACATCCAGCCTCAGCAACAAGTGCACAAGACAGCACAAGACATATACAGTACATTACCCTATATCAGAATGATGCTGTCACCTTTATGTCCCCTGTATGAGGGAACCCACAATTAGACTTAAAACATGTTCCTACCATATTTGTTAATGACATATGTTTCACTTATATAGTCTTATACACTCTCTTTACTTATACGTGTGTCTTAATGATTTCAAATACATGCGTCTTAATCTTAAATGTGCCAATAATATGTCAATAATATCAACATATATTGAAAGGCTTTGGGATATATTGTCTGAGCTTAACATACGGCATATATACGGCAACATATGTCAATATATTGAATTATTCCAGTTTGAACAGATTCCGCATTTAATTTCTGCATCTATGAACATATGTCTTTACTTCATATGTACATATATTTCATCTCCATGTTCATATGTTATATTTATGTTAAATCACATAAATATGTTTTTATTTTATGGCCGACCCGTATCCTCCTCTATCTGTAATAAAATGTCATTATTAGCTGATTAAAAAAAAGAAGTAAATAATAACATTTTCTGTCCACTGATCAATTTTATATCATATTGTTTTTTCATGTGTTGTCAGAGGTGACATCATCACAGCCACTCAGTTTCTATGGCAACTCAGCTGTATAATAATGACATTAGCAGAGCAGGGTGTGGCAATGATACACACACACATGTGAAAACAGAAGCAGAGAATTTAAGTAGTGAGATGATAAGATGTGATGCAGAGGAACAGACTGCAGCCATATGTGTGTTTGATCGACAGTTAATAGGAGTCACTGATATTCCTTTGTGGAGGGAAGTATGAATGGATTTATCAGGGTGAAAGAGGAGTGAATAAAATAAAATTAAAAAAATGAAAAAAATTTAAAAAATAGATTTGAATAAAATAAACACAACTCTCTCCACTGCTCAGGCGCTTGTTGTGTTTGGTTTAGTCTGTTTATCTGTTGTTTCTCTTGTCTTCACTTGTTTTGTGATCCCTTAATAAATGGGGAAGAAGGGATGAGAGGCATTAATTTAATCACCCTGTTTCCATAGTAACAAGTGATTTGTCAATTAGTGGTGAAGTGACAGAGCAGTTTAAAGAGGTGGGCGGGGCCTGCGGTGTTTCCTGTCAGTGTGATGATGCAGAGATGAATGTTTCTGTATCAGGTGAGATGACGACGCTCTGTCCGTTAATGCATGTGCAGATGACACGCTGCAATATGTCCCTCCGTCGCCATGGCAACATCACCACCCATTTCAGAGAAAAGACATCTTCTTCTGCTATATCTAGTCACTAGGTCTGCTCCCATAATGCTACAGTGCATAAGTCCCATCACACTGTATATCAACTATATGTTCTAAACACAGCAGGTACTTCACATATGAGCAGATGTTAAAAAGATACAACAGTCATCTATAATCTCATAAGAAACATTAATAGAGTATTGAATCATTTGAATGACTCCTATTAATTTTCCTTAATTATGATTTTATAAATATATTGTTATAGAGATGTTGGTTCTGGACTAACACTCTGACACTAACTCTGACCCACAGTCACGTGTTTAGATTTTAACACATAAAGATCAAAAGAACAGACTGATTTTGATTCTTTGCAGCTCGACCTTCCAGTTAGTGAATGATCCACTCTACCTCCTGAGCCACAGCCGCCCAAAACTGTGTCATAATTACTGGGTGAATTTGTAAGGTGGTCAAAAGGTGTCTTGTGAGGTCACAGTGACCTTTGACCTTTAACCATCAAAATATTATCAGTTCATCTTTGAGTCTTAATGAATGTTTGTACCAAATCTAAAGGTGTCACTAAGAACCTCACGTCTCTGATTGTTGCTAGAATGGAAACAGAAACTAATTTTCCTATGAGTCTTTGTTTCCTGTTTGATGAGAATGATTTTGTCCACTCTCCATTAAAGCACCACAGTGCTTGCAGCTGTATACTGTGTTAATGATAGAAATGTTTCTTCTATTACACTAAATACAAACATTAGAGTAAATCATCTGTAAGGATCTGTTTTCTTCTGAAGAAAATCAGTAAAAATAGAAAAATTAAACTTGTTCATCTTGTCTTGTTACCTCGTTAAAGTGTGCGTCCTGAGTGGCTGTGAGTCCAAAGCCGCTCTGCTGGGTCTCAAAGGTCAGGAGGCGGGACAGCAGCCGTTCGGCGATCTGCAGGTCGTTGCCATAGAGACGAGCGGTAGTCTCAGTGACATCGCGCAGCTGGTGAGCAAGTTTCTTTTCCATGATGGTGTTGAGCTCCGTCTCATTACGCTCCAGGGAATCAAGCTAAAAGCACACAGCAACAAAACAGCAGACAGTCAGTCACTGTGTTAATATCAGTGATGAACAGGTGAACAGAGCTGCTGCACCTCAGCCTGACATCATCACATGTCCAATACCATGTCAGAGCACCTGAGCTCTGACCTCACTACTACCAGAGGATCTCCTGTCCTCCTGCTCCTTTACTGCAGCTCTGATCCCATTGATGCTGTCTGAGGGAAATGAATGTATTGCTCCAGAGACGGGAGCGACCTTTACACACAAAGTCTGAACTTTTCAATCTGTCATCTAATAAAAACCACTGCACTGAGTCCACTGTGGTTTATTTTTTTTTATAACTGTGAACTATTTCCACACAGATGAAACCAAAGTCAAAGAGCCTCTGAGAAGTGATGATGTGTTTGAGGTCCTCTAATAAAATAAGACAGTGCAGGTTCATCAGTTACTAAGATGATCGGGGAAAGTTACACCTGCTGACAAGAGAGTTTAAGAGTTGTTGGTTTAATTGTAACGACCCTGGAAACACACAGTGAGAAGTGTGTTGAGTGTAGAGACACACACAGAACAGCAGTGATCAAGAGAAAACACAGCATTATGTCGCTTCGTTCATGCTGAGTCTTCAGGACACAGTTCAAAGCTGAACAGAAACACCTGAGCACAAACAGGAAGTGCTGAACTCTTCTGATGTTTCTGTGACCGGCAGGTGAGTAATAGATTCAAGGACAGGTTGTTGTGTGTGTGTGTGTGTTGGTGTGTTACTCCACATACAGCAGCACTGAGCTCCACAAACGGAGGAGAGGTGCAGTTGTACAGATCAGGCTCTAGCCACCCCCGCTCGACATCACAGTGTCTGATGGCTGCACCTGCAGGGGGAGGGCAGTAAGGTCAGAGGGAGCATTGTGTGTGTATGTATCACAATCATATTAGTGTGGACTAGTGTGTACAGACCAACTGAGCCTTTTGGGCAGGGCACTGCAGCAGGCAGGTTGAACTTCGTCCGAGGCCACCAGATTCCCTGAGTGATGGTCTTTGGACACCCATCATAGATGACTGAGAGAGATAGAGTGTGAGTGAGAGAGAGAGTGTGTGTGAGTGAGAGAGATAGAGGGACAGAAAGACCAACACTTCATCCAGCTGATAAATGTCTCCAATAAAACAACAGACAGCTGCTGACAGACTGGATATGTTTTTCTCTTGGCTCAGAAAATTAAACAGCAGCAACAAATTAAAGAAAGTCATTAAAAACAGGAAGTGGGAGAGCAGCAGAGGAGATGGGATTGTGTGTCCAACAGAAGAGAGATGATAAATGTAATATAAACAAACATAATTACAGTTTATTACAGTTACTTCAGGTTTGATTAACACAAACATGTTGACAGACATGAGCACCAAGATTAGGCTTCATTATTTTTGATTCATTTAAATTACATAAAGTAGTGATGTTGTCATTTGATATGTTTTGTTTCCACAAACTATTATGGTTTATTTTATGATATATTTATATATATATGTAATTTCACATTCTCTGAGCAGCTGTTACCCAACCTGGGGATCAATGAGGTTTCTGATTGTTGCATATGTTTATATTTACATTTCTGTCGCTTGCTCTACTGCCAGTGTATTTATTTTGAACAGTGATATGTATGTAATGAATGTGACAGTTGTGCTGTAAGTGATGGTGATGTGCTGAAGTTGAATAAATCCACCAGTGACAGTGGTGTGGTCTATTTCCTGTAGTGTGAGAACTCATGTCCTTCATGGTGGGCCATTTCCTCAGAAAACAGTTTTAAATCCAGTTTTAAAAATGTTATGTCTTATTAAAACTCTACAGTATTTCTGTTGTTTCTGAGCTGCTGAGCATTTGGATAAAAAAACACAATTATTCTGTTTTCATTTTAACTGAAGCTGTTGCTGGAACAAGACATTTAGTCAATATTTTGATAATTTGGGGGATTATATATATATTATCATATTATTTAATATATTCACATGTTTGGAATGAAGCACTGTAACAAGATCACTTCTCTCTGAGGGTTAATAAAATATTTTGGATACTGATGTGATGATGAGTTGATGAGCACGGTGACAGGTGAGTGAGTGGTGATGCATTGGTCTCTGTCGTTCTCACCTTCACAGCCAGAGTTTGTGACCTCTGCAAACGGATTGTCACATGTGTTGCACTGTCGTCCAATCACACCGGGTCGACACTGACACTGACCGGATTCTGGATCACATGACCGTGAGAAGGAGCCGATGGGGTAACAGTCACATGGCAGGCAGGTCTCAGAGCCCCGCGGCCGGTAGTGAAACTCCTACACAAGCACACACATACACACACACAGAGGGATGAGCGTAGATGTCGGTCAAACTCGGTCACATGAATGTAAAATGTCACAGAGCCAAAAATAGTGTCAGAGATTACATCATCACAGAGACACAGAGAGGGAAAGGCTTGTGTGTGTGTGTGTGTGTGTGTGTGTGTACATGAATATGTCCGTATGTGTGTCAGGTTTAGATAAAATCAGTATCACAGATTAAAGATTAAGGTCAAAGATCAGATTAAATAAAACTGGTTAACGACATGATCATTGGTATAGACTCTGTGTGTGTGTGTGTGTGTGTGCCTGTCAGACCATCAGTATAAGGTGACAACTGTGAGTCCATGTTACAGTGAAACCAGTTGAACCAGCAGGCCTCTAACATCTCACATTATCAGCCTGTAGTGCTGCAATCGCTGTCACTGTGATGATCCAACATCTTGATCAACCTTCGTCACATCTCTTCATCACTTTCATGTGTGAGTCTGACTGTGTTTAATGTCTGTGTTGTGCTGGTTTGTCTGTGTGTGTTACTGTACCTTGCAGTGACAGTGTCCATTGGTCTTGTTACAGTCCGGGTCAAAACCTTTGTTAGTGTCACAGTGACATGGTCCACATGTTGGAGACCCCCACCACCCCCTGGGGCACTGGTGATCAATCCTACAGACACACACACAGGTAGAATATGAGAAGGTTTAACATAAATGATGATGATCTGTTAAGTTTTATAGTTGATAGTTGAAACCTCTGAAAAATTAGTAGAACAAAAACTGATGCTTCAAATGCACAGATCCACAGGATCCAGAGGAATATCAATAATCTCATCTCTCTGTTGATCTGTGATGATGATGATCATGATGATGAAACGATTTTAATGAGTCAAAGTTCATTTAAAAAGACAGACGTTCAATTACTGAGCAGAGGAGAAGAAGAGAGGGTTTCATCATGTATGTGCAACACACACAGCTTAGTTTAGCTATAGGCAGCAACACACACACACACACACACACACTAGATCAAAGATCGAAGATCTGACTGACAGTGATACACACACACACACACACACTGAACAGATGATGGGATATGAGTAAAGCTGTGAGGATTTCAGTCAGGAAGAAGTCTGGCAGGGGTCAGATCAGGGTCACGTAGCAAACAGATAACCTCAAAGTGTGTGTGTGTTTTACAACATTAACTCTACACTCAGCCCACAGTGGATTACATGCAACAATGGAGATGTGGGACAACAAGGCAGAACTACAGCTACACACACAGCTTAGCTATAGGCAGCATTTAAAAGCTTTATACTGCATTGACATCTGACAATCTTTAGTTGAAACAATGACTCAATTGTGGTTCATCCATGTGTGTGTGTATGTGTGTCTGTGTGTGTACCTGTGCTGGCAGTACTGGCCATAGTGGTTGTCTCCACAGTCACAGGTGTATCCATGGGAGGAGCTGGGCTTCCTGTGGCACTGAGCTTCATTCTCACATGGGTTCAGGTGGCAGGCGTCGGTGCAGCCCCGCCCATAGTAACCTGAGAGACACAGAGGGGAGAGTTTACACCTCAGTGAGCAGGTTCACACAGCTGCTGCATCAATCACACACACTGAGTGAATATACAACTGCTAAAATTAACTTCATAAAGAACGGTTTCACTTAGTCATAAACATACCAACCACATGAATGTAACGCAACGTAAAAGGGCTGCACAGTATGCAAAAAACACCTTATTACGTTTATATGTTCAGATGTTGTGGTTTCAGTGTGAATGGACATTTTTGCTTCATTTATTTGTTGGGTCTTGGGTCTACCAAACGAACATGCCTCTTTACATCTTGAGAATATGATTTGTTGTCCAGGGTGTCTCTGTAGCTTCACAACACTCATGGTCCTGACAATGCAGAACAATGGTGACACATTTCACCTCTTCCAACTCTAGTGATTTTGCCATATTGTGATTTGATTACATCATTGTGCAGCTTTAACATAATATAATAGGACGCAACAAGATGTAACGTAACACAATAACATAATGTAGTGTAACATATTGTAACAAGATGTTACATCACACATTACATTACAATTGTAACGTCATGTTAAAACCTGACAGACTCCTGTGGAGAGATGCACACTGACATTTAATACAGTTGTGCTTCAACCTGCTCAATCTCCTGGTGTTTTTTTTTTTATTTTTATTCCAGTCTAAGGTCGTCAGAGCCTTTAAGTTGATGAGAGTTAATTTGACCTGCAGGTTCAGGTCAGTGGGAGATCACCTGTCTGATATTCAGTGTTTCACCTGATGATGCAGTAAATACACATATACGATTCATTTAGAAACATGAGAAGCTAAGAGACAACGTCACAGTGAAAAGCTGTGTAAAACCACGAGAACATCAACAGCTACAGGAAGCTGAATAAACAGAACTGGGCTCTGTTTCCCATTCAAACATAATGTCTGGTCAGTTCACCTGCACAGCTCAGATATCAACCAGCCATTAGCACCACTTACACCCTACTTCTCCCAGCAGCACTTCACTGTTCAGGAAATCACTCCTGTCTTTTAATTTAGTTACACTGAGCATCGATGAAACACTGTGCACAGGGAGGAGATTTACTGCATCACACAACAACAAGGCATCTCATCTCCAAACTAAAGAGGAAACATCAGATTTTAACCATTATTAGAACATCTGGTTTGCTACACAGCTGAGGTCTTTGTATTTTATGGATAATTCTTCTCTGTAAGTTACTGCAGCTCTGAATGTGAATAACAAAAAGAAATTTTATTGATCGAGTTACAGCAGCTCCCTCAGTAAAGAACAGAGAATATGAAACAGGTTATAAGGATGGAGATGAAACTTTTGATAAATATAAACATCAAATATAAAAAGGTCTGTCTTTATAGAGCAATATATATGAGAAACACAACAGTGTACCGCACGCACATATGTGCACTCACGCACAGGTCATAAAAGCCTCTTTAATCTAACAAGCTCTTCATTCTCTCCTTAGGTGTTAGTAGGCTCCTTAGTACAAACATAGAACAACTCTCACCAACCTGACGCTCATTTAACAACAGCATAACGTCTGGATTCACTCATTAAGTAGCGTGTGCTAATTAACATATTACCGGACCAAGCTGAACTCACTAATAATGAAGTGCTAATAAATCACATCGACAACGACTCTGAAGGAATGAAGAGCTAATAGGATGAAAAAACTGCCAGTTTTTCTCATTCTACAAGTTCATTCTACTCTGAATCCAGATGCTGCAGCTGCTCGATGTGATAAATCTGAGTGTCCTCCTCCATCACTGTGTGTTCAATAATCAAGTGTTTGTGCAGGACATGATGATGTCACAGTGAAGTTGATCAGTCTGACCAGTTATGAACAGTATCACACCGAGTGTTCACTCACAGAGCTTAAAAAAAGAAGCATAAAAACAGGCTTCAAAGCACATTAAAAAAAACAACAATAAAACAATATCAAAACACACATTATGAAACAGATAATACTTCATCAAAGTCACTAAAGATCAGATCAATGAATTAGTGAACAAAAGGAAACATTTTAATTCTCCTGCGTGAGTTCTGAGTCTGAGCCTCGGTGATAATGAGAAGAGAAGATGTGTGTTTGTGTTCAGGTTCCTTCAACATGTGCTTTAAATACAAATTTGGGTTTTCACTCTCTGTGTAAATTTAACTGCAGCTGTACATTTCATCCAATTGTAATGGAAACTGGATGTAGTCAAGTCTAAATATCCAGGTCAGAGCAGCACCAGTTTGTCTGACGAAGGTAAGTGAGTCTCAGTGTTGATCAGATTCTACAATGGTCACATTACTGGATTTTTTAACTGTGTTTCAGTTCAGTTGTTTCTCAATGTGATCATGTGGTGATTTGATATCAGTGCTAGACAAGAAAAAATCTGAATTACAAAAAGGAAGAACATCACACACACGTATCTCATAATGTCGCTCTGACTTCACATCCAATCATCTTCTGCTCAGCCACCTTCACAGAGCAGCTCCTGCTTTCACCCACAGCTCTGAATAGAAGAACATCTCTATACACTCGAGAGGACTGTAGTGTGTGTGTGTGTGTGTATGTGTGTTTGAACAGACAGACGTGTTCGTCTATAGAAAACACTGAACCCACTCTGCTGCTGTTAGACCTGTGGCCTTGACTTCAACAAACATGATGTTGAACGACAGAAATGCCAATGTCAACCCTCTCTCTCACACACACACACACACACACACACACTACAACAGTTTAAATAGTTTCATTTTTCTCACAAATAAAAGACACAAGATGCTCCACACACATGCACTAAATCATTTTCTATCAGCACTATACATCTTTAAACTTTCACCATGGCAACAGAGGCGGGAGGAGGCGGTGGCCTTGGCTTCTTTCACGCTCTTGTAACGACGTTGGCCTTGTCACAACAATACGGCCGAGAGGGAGAGAAGCTTTGAGAACAAAGAGCTGTAAGCTCTGTGTGTGTGTGTGTGTGTGTGTGTGTGTGACAGACAGGGTCCAGGATAAGTTGTGCATTTTCACACATAAGATTGACTCACGGCCACTCGTCTCACACTTGACTGCAGAACAACTTCAGACTGCAGCAGCAGAGTGGAAGCAGCAGCCAGCTGAGTCGTGAGTTCACTGAACCATCATCATCATCACCATCATTAGTCGTGGATCAGCTGATCAGCTGCTCCTGCTGCTGACAGGGGGAAGACTAAACATCAGAAACACCCAATATAAATGTGTCAGCGGAGTCGAGGCTGCAGCTCCACATCAGTTACCTCGGAGCTCTGATTCACTCACGTCTGTCCACATCTCCAGCTGCAGAAGAGGTCTAACAAACACTCTGTGCAACCTCTCCCCACCACTTTGCTCTACCTGCAGCACAAACTGTCAGACCAGCAGCATCAGAAACCCACAACTGAAGGAGCATCTATCCATCATCTGCACTACTCATTTGTGCAGGGTCGGGGGGGGGCTGGAGCCAGGTGACATGAGGTGAAAACGGCGTTGTGGAGAGGTCACCAGTCTTTCACATGGCCGACATATAGAGATGAATAACCTCACACACTCACATTCAGACACATAGCAGCAGATTAATCCCTCCTAAATGCAAGACTGAGAGCAACCTCAAGTCCTTCCTGCCAACTGGCTTTTGAACTTACAGTAACCATGCTTACTTTAAACTATTTATTCCTGCTTTTAATGGGTCGTGCAATGTGTCTGTGTTTGTGTATTATGTGTATGTTGCATGTATGTGGTACTTGTTGTTGCTGCTGCAGTAACAACATAATTTCCTGCAAAGGATTAATAAAGAATCTTTAACTTAACTTTAGAGTTACCAGCTAGCCTAATGTGCATGTGGGAGGAATCTGGAGGGAACCCACACAGAAAGGCTCCAGGCCCAGGATCAAACCTACTATGTTCTTGCTATGAGTCAAAGAAGAAGGTGAAGAGGCTGACAGAGTGAAACCTGCTCTGACTCTTGGCAGGTCGACATCACTCATCAGTGTCTGACAATTATGTTTCAAGTCCCTGCTGTGGAGTATTGCTGTTGCAGTGTATTTCAGTCACCATAGGTTCTACAAAAAAACAAAACAAATTTGGACCAGGGGTAAATTGCAGAGGTTACAACTAAGAATTTTCAAGTTTAAAGTCAAAAAATGTTTTTCTAACATCATAAACTCAAGAAAGAAACACATTCTTACACTTCTCCATGATGATCTGGTAATTCTGGGCTGAAATGAAAGAGTAAAAAATATTTCCTTGTTGCGAAACCCAACTGAAGAGAAAAGTTTTCTGCAGGCAGAATGCAAAACAAGCCACATCTGTCCAACCTTGCAAAGTGTTGAGGCGTGAAAAAGAAATGCTAATTTTCAACTCTTTTTTTTATCTTGTACATTTGTATGACTTAAATTTGAAAATGCAAAAATGTTCTCCACATCTTTTACAGCTCATTTATTTATATATTTTCCTATCTTTTATTTTTATAATTGACTGATGACTGAACGATGAGGGCAGATACCATAAGGGAGCAACTGCTCTAAAGCAGGTGAGTGATGTTCTCAGCTTAGGCATAACAAAGAACACCTTTACCTGAGCTCAGCAGCTTCAGGGTTCAGATCTGCTGCAGGAGCAGAACAGGACTCTGTTTCTACAGTATCTGTCTCTGCAGCTGCACCACACCCATCAACAACCCCACACAGTAACACACTGTTCTGACAATCTGTGGTTTAACGTCTGGACAAAAACACCCACCGATGAACAGATGAGTGATGAACCAGGAACAAGAACAACAGAACAAGTTTTAGACTGAAGGAGAAACTTATCACACTAAACTGATTTTCACTGCAGCAAATCAGCCAGAAGCAACTGTCGCACACACACAGTCTCACTACATATTGTATACTTGCTCAGAAACACACACACACAGAGGAGCTGAGAGAGCAGATGTCTCTGTGCTTTGTCATGCAGAACCTTGTCTCACAGTGAGTGTATGTGTGTGTGTGTTTGTGTGTGTGTGTGTGTGTTTGTGTGTGTGTGAGTGTTTTCAAGGATGCCGTATAGCACAAATCAGAGCTGCTGTCAGTTGCATGAGACCCATTAGGTTATTTCAGTGTATGAGCAGAATACACAACACAAACACACACATGAAAGAGAATTATTCAGAGCACCCCTCTCTCTGTCTCTCTCTCTCTCTTTCTCTCTCTCTCTCTCTCTCTCTCTCTCTGCATTTATTAAACTTTGATTTGTCTCCAAGCAGCTTTCACTGTATTTAAAGCTCATTGTGCTGATGAAATATAATGATAATGAGTCTGTGTGTGTGTGTTTACAGTAAATAAGAGCATGCACATTAAGTTTGCCGTTAAGCTCTGAGTGTGTGTGTGTGTGTGTGTGTGTGTGTGTGTGCGCGCGCGCGTGCGCGCACCCTGCCATGTTAATAAGTCAAGGTGTTAGCATTAGCTCGCGGCTGGTGCAGGATGTTACAGGGAGCAGCAGCGCCTCTCTGCTTCCTCTCCATGCTGCAGAGCCCGAGGCTCTCTCACTTTCACCAAATGTATCCATCACATAAAGCTCTCTCTCTCTTTCCCCACCTCCACTTTCATCTCACGCTCTCCTTTAACTACTTTACTTTCATGAACAACTTTCCTGTTTCTCTCCTCTCTGATCAGACTGAGGTGCAGGATCAGTGTCGTCATGTAAATCTTGCTCAAAGGCTGAGATTATCTTACTACCCGTGCTTTTACATGACGTCTCTGGACTGAACCACGTGAATGACCTGAACCATCTCAGGGGTCTCAGAGACAGAGGTCAGGCCCTGTCCGTCTGCTCCTGAGCTACAGCAATGATCCTTTATAGAGAGGGAGTGTGAGATGGTTTACACTTCCTGTCTCCAGAGTGGACGCAGCCACTTCATCAAAACATAACATAACATAACACTAGGGCCAGTTTGAATCAGCAGCGGGTTTTTATCCACAGTGTTAATATGTGATCAACCCAGTAAGAGATCATCTCAGTATAATAACACAGTACCAGTGTTATCAAGCAGAGAAACACTATTTCAATTCACAGTTTGACTAAACTTCTGAACTTGGAAAACATCTGCAGCAGTGAAACCAGAAGCAGCTTTAACAATTAAAAATAAATCTTATGTTGGTGTCAGAGTGTTTGGAGGATCTGTGGTGAACTGAAACATGGCTCCAGGTTTATTCAAAGAATCAGTGATGATCTGTGATCTGGTTCTCTCCTCCCAGTGTAGTGAACAGACAAGACCTGCTGAAGGAGCAGAGACTCTGAGGGAGGGGGCGGAGTCACCAGGTGACACACATACAGAAAGTGATCACACTGTG
>OMNW01010494.1:7556-18828 GCA_900303245.1 Selene dorsalis
AAGGGACGTGGGGGCTGGGGGTGGGATGGGGTTTCTCTCTAACTAACTGAAACTTGTACATATCGCATAAAAAGCAAAGCCTGCGCTCTGAGTGGTATGACGGTTACAAGTGCTTTCATAAAAATTCTGATAACTTCCAGATACAACACAACATAAAATGTAGCAAGAGGGCCAGAGAGAGAACAAAGAGGAAGGAGGTGATGGATTACCACTAATGAGAAATTCCCTCTTTGAGCGGCCAAAGGCACAAAAGCATGAATAAGTGGTGAAAACTGTGGTTTCACCTGCTCTGTTTGTGCGGTGAGAACAAGGATGTCTGTCTCAGCTGTGTGAGAAGAAGAAGGGAAGAGTTACAAACTAGTGACTGATCTCTGGACCTTTGACAGGTTTTCATCAGCTGCCTTGCTGAAGGGCATTAGCAAGGGAATGAGGAGTTTTCTCAGAAGAGTCGCAGAGAGAAAATAAAAAGAGGATGCAACACGAAGATGAAGGAACAAAGATAGTTTTTTTCAAAATCAAATGCTTGGAATAAATATTGTCCAGGTCCAGTCCAGCCTGTCATCTGACACCAAAATGAAGTAAATGAGTAAACACGTGAAGAATGCTTCTTGGACGAAGATCTGATACTGCTGGTGACTGACTGAAACCATGTAGACTAAATGTAATGTACTGTAATGTGACCTGCAATTTTCTTTTTGTTAAACAGGACATTATCAAATTTGGATCGGAAAATCAGTATAAAAGTGAAGTCTGTCCAGAGAACAGGAAGATGAAAGCGCTGCCTCCTTATCTCATCACATCCTATTTAAATCTAATGCTCAACCTTGACCAACCTCCTTTGCTAACACTGCCATTTAATACTGCCCTATACTACTACTACCACTACCAAATGTTATTCCAAATAACTGAATGTATGAAAACAATATCAATATTTCTCCAAGGAAAAAACTCACGATTGATACACTTAAAGATCCATCAGTCATATTTATTAACTCTTAATACCAATTTCTAGCACAAAATCTTGAGTTTTTAAATTAAATAAGAAACAAAATCTTGCACAATAAACAATATTTACGATTCACTTAATACATTTTG
Source organism: Selene dorsalis (assembly GCA_900303245.1). Lineage (NCBI taxonomy): Eukaryota > Metazoa > Chordata > Actinopteri > Carangiformes > Carangidae > Selene > Selene dorsalis. The sequence continues at coordinate 8,652 of OMNW01010494.1, forward strand.
AAAGCAGTGAGTGTTGTTCAATGTATGTGCGTCATGTACTCATAATGTCCACCTTGACTTTAAGGTCCACATTCCTCCATTGCACTGAGCTTTGGTTTGGTGTACCGGGACAAACAGAGGGAGCACTGCGTATGCTATCCAGGAGCTAATTAATCTTCCCAATCAGCATCAGGGGCCACGGGCATTTCTCTTGTTTTCCCTCCATACTGTGAAGCAGTATGGAGGCCTATTTAAGGAGAGGTAGAGCAGAGCAGGGAAAGGGGAAGGAAACGCCTGTCTAGACTCCCACCTTAGCTCCAGTCCATACATTCTCCAGCAGCCCCCACAGGCACACAAACACACCCCTCACCCCGAAAAAAAACCACCTCCTCTACCTCACATTGTACATAAGGGTGCCCTCCACTTTGTGTGTGTGACTTTTACACACAAATTCACACACACAAATGCAACAACTGGAGGACATTTGCTTGTATATACGATGTCGTGTCTAGCAAGAGTCACTAATGATCAACACAGACACCTCAGTGTGTTGAAGCCTGCACCTCTACCAGCTGCCACCCAAACATCAACTGTGTACTTAAACATGCTCAAACACACACAAACACACACACACTCTCTCTCACACACACAATCAACTCCAGACTGACACAGAGAGAGTAAACAGGGCAGGTGAGTGAGGAATGATGGCTGCTCCTTAGCACAGCAGGTCTCCACGCCTCACTGCCTCTCTTTCACACACCCAGCCCTGTCTGTTCAGTCTCAGTCTCAACACACACACACATGCTATGCATACAGTTAATCAATCATATGTGCACACACAATGTGTTGACTCTCCAGGCAGGTTAAAAAGCACTGCTTCAGGTTCATACCGTGGACAGCCTACCGGCCTCTTCAGATCGAACACTTGTAGCTGCTAAAATCAAACACTAACTTTGTTATTCATTCAGCTGCTTATGTATTTAATTTGTATAATAGCACATTTTAATGTCTTAAAATGTGATGTGACTAGATCACAGGGCAGGCCTCTTATTCAGTTTGAAGCATATACATACAAAGATGTATCAGACTGACTGGTTTGCTAAAGAACAGTGGATTTACTTACTCTGTGATTTTGGGATCAATGTTGCCTATCCACAAGCGGTTTCCGTCATGAGCCACACTCTCTGAAATGATGGAAGCATTTTCCACTGTCTCTGCTGCAGACGACATGAGTACTCTGCGAGACACAGAAATATGTGTTTACAAAGAGAAAGCATATGTTTGTATTTGTGTCAGTGTGTAACTATTAGGGTTGATAAGAGCAGGATGGAAGTAACACTGCAATACTCAGACAAAAAAAACAGTAAGGGAAAGTGTCAGCAGGCAACTCATAAAGCTTAACTGTTAATAGGAAGGGTAAAATACTGACTGAAGAATTAGCTCTTTAGGTCACATAGTCAAACATACAAACAATGGTAAATTTAATAAAGTGTGAACAGTGCTGGCATCAACTTTAAGACAAAAGCATGTAAGCAGTTTACTCAAAGAAAAATATGAGACTATTTCTACTACTGTTCTAATTCAACCTAATAAATTTTAAAGGCACAAATGGTACAGTCAATGAGATTCTTTCCACCATTATAGGTGTTTACAGTGAGCAGATTGTTTTTAATATTCAACACAATTGTAACACATAAATGTAAAAGAGCAAATGTATTTCCTGCAAAACATAAATGTTCAAATCAATATTGGTGCTTTAAAAAGAGGTTTAGACGTTAAATAAGTATGAGCGGGATTGGGAAATTAATTGGAGTAAGTTATTTTTACTAACTGATTCATGAGAAGCTGTTTATTTCTGTAAAAAAAATAAAATAATGATAAGCCATTCTCAACAAGTTATCTCATTGACATGCCACTAGCTAATGTTAGCTTAGTCAAACGTAAACTGCTAAACTGACCACTGCCGCTCCATGTTGGTGTTAGCTGGCTGAGACGGATCCGGGTGTGTGCGGTGAGACTAATCTCAATCATCCAGGGAGTGAAATGTTTAGTTATGACCATCTAAATCTATCCACTAAACAGTTAACAGACCGTTTTAGATGAACAGTTAGCAGTTTGCTAGCTTAAACACTGTTAGCTTACCTGCTCGTTCTTCACACTTTATTATAGCGATTGACTTCTTCGACTCAAACTACGACTGATCCCACTTTCGGGATGATTCTGGTGCGTCAAAACGTAGCACTAGTCATTTCGATATTGTTTCTCTTTTACGTTTTCCTCATGTGAAACAAGCCAGTTTAGCTTAGCCCGAATGCTGAACAGTCGCAGTCTGACAACAAAGGCGCGGGTTGATGACGTAGTTTGTTTAGCCGTATGTAGAGTCAAGAGGAGGCGCTCGGTTTGGACTTTGGCTTTTCCCGGTCTCACTGTGTCTCCTCTGTGGCCGGGTCTTTCCCTTCACACAGGAATCCCGCTCCCTCGGTGTAACCCCTGTTAAGATTCAAGCACTAACCCGGACGTCGCCAAACGCCGTCGCGTAACGATGACAACAGACGTCAAATGAGGCTTCACCCTGATGTCTCTCTCTGCAGCTAACACGCCTTTTAAAAGACTTTAAACCTTAAAGTAAGTACACTTTTGTAATTATGTACAGTTAAATGTCAGAAATGAACGGATTTATTGTGTTTAGCAGCCACGTGTCAATGATTTACGTCCGTTTTGTCCACATGTGCTCACCGACACCACAGCACCGACCTTCACACTCACTTCACTTACATAAAATATAAGGACCAGCTAGTTAACTTAAGTTATATGTGTAACCTTGTCACTTACATGATATTATGTGTCTGTGTCATGAATATACATGACTCTTACGCTTTGAATCAGCCTGCCACCCAAGGCACTGAATAATATAGACCAGTAATGATAACCCAGACATTTCCCCCGATGGATATATCTCCACATATCTGTGTACTATAGAATATCACATGTGACGTTTCCCAGTTAACGTCCCCCTCAGTGGCTATATTATGATACCAACAGTTAAACTGAGGTGTAATTATCAGCTTTCAGGGGTAGTTTTTTGTAAAAGTTACAACCATTTCAGCCTTATCAGTCACTCAAGCCAGTTTCCTATGACCAGTACTCAAATACAGTAGTGTGTTTATGATGTAACCTAAGGCAGAAAAGGTAAGTCTTTGAGGAAAAAAAACATCAAATGCCAGGGCAAGCCTGTCAAGGACTTTTTTTTTACAGCATTGTCAAACAGTTATATTTATACTAACTTTATTGAGCACAGATGCCTAAAAATGCGATTTGAAGATGTTACCTTGCACTCTATGAAGTTTTATCTCATCTCTCATACTTTAAACAATTAATTAATCGACAGAGGTTGAGACACTAATTGATATTTGTAATGATCAATAGTTGCTGCCCCAGTGTGAACACTTTGTCTGATAAGGCAGGGCATTGTCCAATACGCTGCTGCATTATTTTCTGCTAAAGCCGTGAAGTGTACAGAGGAGAAATCATGCGGGCTCACCAGCTGGCTTCTTCCACTGGAAGAAGCTGAGGTGTGTCTGCAGCTGCTGCTGTGTGTGAAATCTACAGGATATGAGGCTACAGTATCCCACTGAACACCTGTGCTTCACTTTTTCTGCTCGACTTCCCCTCTAAAGAGATCTGTCACTGTCCCACATCTCAGCATATCAGCTCAGCCGTAGTGCGCTGTATCATATCAGCGTGACAGGAAACCTGCCAGCCATGGATGCCTGTTATGGGTTTGTGTTGTAGGTGGTGGTCCACAGACTCGCCTAAATATTGTCATTGGAATATGTTCAGATGTCGGTAAATTATCTTGAACTAACATCAGGGACCGGTGGTTGTAGCTGCTGTTGGGGACACCCAGATCAATTTAGTGCTGTTTACAATCCACAGATGACACCTGATGGGTTATTTAAGGCTAATTCTGAAACAACATACTTTTAGTATAAAGTGATGCAGTAAGAGAGTTTGGTGTCATAGGGAGAGATGAGAACTCTTTACAAGGCAATAAAAATACTCATTTTGCCCCCACTGAACATGAAAACTTAAACTTAACATAATATCAAGATTTCTGAAGCATCAGGGTTAATTTTGGTAGCTTGAAATGTGTAGAAAAAACAAAATGGTCAGATATCCAAAAAAAAAAAAATGTTTTGCTGTTTTTTGAGCTCTGTTGAAAATGACTCATAATCTTCATCATTTCCCTGGAAGAGAAAGTGTGTCAGAAATATGATGCATTCAGGAAAACTCCTCTCATGTGTGACCAAATAGTTTTTACTGCAGCAGTACGGTTTGTTTCCCTTCACAGCTTTGAGTTTACAGTTACAAATACACACCAGACAATGGAAGATGTCAGTCAAGCTGTAGTGCACCGCAAGCTGTTCACAGCCACTGACTGTGAAAGACCGGCTTTAGTGTGTGTTTGTGTCTGTGGGCTTCGATATCTCAGAGTTTGCCTGTGCTTGTGTGTGTCGCTGAGGTTCACTGACACAGTTCACACTCGAGAGCCAGTTTTCGAGGTGGGAGGTGGTTGGTCCATAGAAAAGATGTGGCTGGTCTCAGGGTGTTGTTTGAACGGGAGGTTCCCCTGCAGGAATGCCCAAACAACTGTGCATGGACTGAATGCGGACTTAGTTTTTATCCGCAGATTTGTCTGTGTGTGAGAGGAAGAGAAAGAGCATGGCAACTTCAGTGCAGCTTCATGCAGTGTAGCCTGTGAGTTGAGTGCAGACAGTTCAGTATTGGATATATAATAATCTCTGCTCTGTGTTGTCCAATTCTGCTTAACACAGTTTGGTGAAATAGCTTAAATTTTTTCATTCATCCATCAGTTCTTTTTTGTTCTAAATTGCCAAGCATTCTCAATTCTTTCTCAGTTGCTTCTTTTCATCTAATATAATAGATAACATTTTTAAATGTTGGAGTTTTTAACTATTTATAGATTGAATGATTAGGAAAGTAACAGGCTTTTTTCATGGCAGACACTTTGGATTATTACAGCAGTGCATGCACCACACCATCTACAAAGATACTGTGATACTGTAAAATTACAGTTACAATAGGAAATTGGAGAAATTCAATAAATAGCATAAATTGATTTTATCCATATTGTCTAATGGGAAAGGTTTCCTAACATGTCATCATTTTTGAAGATGATTTGTTGAGAAATGCAAGAAATACTCATTTTCAGTTATTGCATGTTTTTGGATATATTTGTATTTTATTTGGTCAAAAAATGAATCATGCATCCTTTAAATGAAATGTTACTCATTATAGACTCTGACCAGAGAATAGTATTGTGAAGTATTGACAGTTTTAGTTCTGTTCTTTCGTTTCATTTGTTGCACATTATCATCAGATGGCTGAGAAGGGAAAAGAGATTATTGTAGTGTAATGTCAGTACAAGATGTAGGCCTACCTCCTACTGGCTGATGTGAGTTATTGCCTCATTATAATAAATAATACAGCTGATTTGCAGTGATCTGTGAATAACCTGTGTTTTCTGTGACATTTTGAAGTAGTTTATGTCACGCCAACTTCAGTAGCACTGTGTGTCTGTTTTTCCTCTAACAACATTTTTATCGTGTGTTCTCACTTAGTTATGGCTTTGAATCATCTGAGCCTGCTGCGACCTCTGCTGTGTCAGTCCCTGGTGCGACGGGTCCGCTCTCCCCTCCTGGCCTCCTCCTCCAGAGTCACTGCACCGCTACCGTGTCCCAGCGCCACCCATTACCCTGCTGCATGCGCCAGGCTCTATGCCACCAAGAAGACCAAAGGTCAGCGCCGTGATTACAAACACTGGAGTTCACATTTGATCTAAATCTGGATGTGGGTTACTTGATTGGACATAATTTGTCTTACATATGAGTCTCCGCTGCTCAATCCTTCTTTCCCTCTCTTCATCTTCCAAGCGAAGGCAAAAGGCCAATCGGCTAAGGTGAATATCAATTCAGTTCTGGTGGAGGACATCATCAGTCTGGATGAAGTGAAGGAGGACATGACAGCTATTCTCAATGCGCTCAAAGATGACTTCACACGCAACCTCAGCATCCGAACCTCACCAGGTATTCTGCTTAAATCTCCCTCCTACGTTTTCTCTTTTCTCTCTTTTTCCTCTAGACTCTGAAGTACTCAACTGTTACCAGAATGCTGTTTACGAGTGCTTTGTAGTACTTTCCTCTAACAATAAGTGAATATAAATGGCAGAATGATAAAAGCAGTGACTCTACATAAGTATATAGGTATGTATAAATGTAAAGCCCTCACTTTGTTTCTAATCAGTCCCTATTGTTAATACATTGTTTAAGAAAAAAAACATCCAAGAGGAATAAACAAATGCAGCAGCCTGATGTTATGTCCTGGCTAATATGTTTTCATTTTTAAAAGCAATCTCCGTCCAGACAATATCCTTCCATAGTAACACACCTGTATACACATATAACATGACAATTCATATACAGTGGTGGTGTAAACAGGAAGCAGACTGTCCTCTCTACAGTTAGAAAAGACTATGAACGCAAAAGAGCAAAGGCAGTTGTTGCGTTTAAGTACAGAATTTAACATTGCTTGTAAAGACAATACAATTGGAAATGCTAGTAATTTATTTTCCATGTTGTATTTACCATGTTGTAAGAAACAGGCCGTGTGTCTCTGTTGTAGTTTTCAAATGTCCCCATACCCACCTGCTCCTTCCAGACTTCAGTGTAACCCTGGAGTTTTCTAATTAAAACTGGATGTAACAGTGGTGTTTCCAGAAGTCTCAGTTTAAGGGTAAAGTGAAGGCTAAATGTAAATGTAGCAAACGTTTTCAAACTTTAACATATCAATGTTGATTTAACTTGAATATCATACCACATTCAAGTGCATACTGTCTGTGCGGCAGCATCTTCATCTTCACCCCAGCCCCCACAGCTTGCTTGTGCCAGCCTTATAAATAGATCACAAACATCATTTTCTATATATTGCCCATCCACATTTTCTATCTTCATGTCTGCTCTCCTGGGTGTCTGCAGTTCACAGTGAGAGTTTCCCAGTATTATTTTTTAGTAATTGTCACAGGCATTTATTCTTTCCTTTGCCTAAACTTAATCATCATATGAAAAATAAAAGTCAGACATCACCAGGTTTACATACATGAATTGTGCATTGACTCAATTTCCTATGTAGTGAAGTATAGCTTGGAAAGTGCAGTTGTATTTGACATGTGCATTGTGTACTGTACATGAGCCTTTGCTTATTAACGCCATACCACATTTACCTGACATTTCGCCCCTGGGTTAGAGCAAGGAGAGCCATATATGACCTCACCTTGACCCCAGTTTGACCTCTGTTTCCCCAACTACATCCAGGTCATGACCCCTTGCCTCTGGGTTCTAACAAAAGGGAGCCCGGCTTGGGTGTGTTAGAGGTGGGGTGTATAATAGAAGCTCCCGTGGGAGGAGGCCGTGGCTGGAGTCAGACTTCAAACCTGAAAGTGTCATGAGTTTCTCCTCCTTTCCTTCCTCTGCTGAGATTTGGACTCTCTCACATCTGATTTTCTCACTGTGTAGCTGTTTATTTCTTTTACTCAACATGTAGATACAGTCCACACAAGCACAACAACACAACATTGAGTTTTGTGGTTAAACTCTCTCTGTCTTCGCTTGTAGTCTTGATCCAACTGTTTCATTGTTATTTATTTGACCGGTTTTCATTTTACTCTCAGTCCACCATTCATCCTTCAACAGTTTTTTGCTCTGAGTCATTTTCTATCTTCAGCCCCTCCCTTTAACCTTCTCTTACTTACTCTCCTCTTGTTTTTTCCATCAATTCCCAGCTTCGTATTTTGGCTTCTGCTCCTGATATTTTCAAACTCTTAATTAAAGTTTCTCATTGATCCATACGGAAACTTTTGCCCTGTGAAAACCAGTTCAAGAATTTTAAGAGGTCCCTGCTTCGCTCCTTCTGTATATTCTCTGTCTCTTGCCATTCTTGCCCGTATCCCTCCATCCTGTCATCTTCTCTGTCTTCTCCCTCCATCTGTGTATCCCTCGCTGCTCTCCTCCACTCCGTCCACCCCCCTCTCTTCTGTCCAGCTGCACAGTAATCCAGGGAGGCAGCAGGACTTAGAGTTGACAGGAGAGATGAGATGGTGGAATGAAATGACGTCAGTTGTCTGAACGTGTGTGTGTGTCTGGTGCAAGTGTGTGTTTGTTTCATGAACTTCTCATCTGGGTCTCATTAAGCTTATGAGTGTGTGTGTGTGTGAGTATGGGGGTATGACTGTATGCACTGTTGTGCGTTGCCATGAATACATACTGTATGTGTGCATGTGCTTGTTTGTGTGTGGCATGAAGCAGAAAGTCACAGATAGACGCAGAGAGAGGGGATCAGTGTTGTGACCGCCGTATTTTGGTTGATCACATATGGGCGATCTGGCCTGAAAACTAGTAGTTCAAGTCTCCATGGAAACTTGAAGAGAGGCTGGGTTGAGACTTTGAGCAGCCACAACAGCACAGGAAAAAAGTCTTTAAATATCTCTAAACTGTACCTAGAGATCTCCACAGTTGAGATAAGAGCTATTGGAGCCTCATATTCATCACATTATTTATAGCTTTGTGAGAAAAAACAGAAAAATCAGTGGTCAAGTTAAGTGGAAGAAGAACAGCAACATAGCACCACAGTGTGGATAAGACATCAAACCTCAGGATGCCAACATGCTGAACATGACACTGTTTACACACTGGTGTTGAGTAGCTAGTTAGCGTGCTAAATCCCTAAAATAAAGCATAGTATCACAAAGCACAGCTGCTGCAACGACTGTTGACCCTCAGCCCTGTCAATACTGCAACTGTCTTAAGGCCTCACAAATTCATCACAGCACGTTAAGGTCGTGTTCACACTTAATCCGGTTGGCACGGTTTAACCGGTACCGGACATGCTTGCTCATTCATCCAGTTGAGCACGGTGTCATTCAAGCTGCAGCGCGAACAGACCAAACAGCTGCACAGAGAGCACCTGATATGAATGGTCCATATTTTACAGCAAACCCCGGCAGGTTTCTGTGTGTGTGTTTGGGCATTTTGCCTGTAATCCTAGGTGGAGGAGCAAGAAGTGACAGGAAATGAGGGGAGAGACAAGGGGGAGCTGAGGAGGAATTGAACCGAGGATGTTTGAATAACAGTACAGGATCCATCCTTACTAATATGTAGTTTAGAAATATTAATTACTGTAGGGTTCATTTATTCATTTAACATTTGTTTCATATATATGACGTTTGGCAGATGCTTCAGCCGTCCTCCTCTGGCAACCTCCCTCTTCTGTGCCCCCTCCACACCCTCCATCTTTGTAGTCAAAGAACTGACTGTCTGTCTGTCCGCCCTCCTAAAGTATTTACAGATGTGTAGGTGCTCATTGTCAAGGCACAGGTAACAAACATGGACAGGCAGAAGGTCACAGATATGGACATGAGCGGGCTGTATATACACAGAGACACACAACTACAAGTGGACAACTTGTACATGTGGGATTAAACCCACACACAAGGGAGGGGGAGGCAGAATATTTGGCAGGTAGATAGACAGTGAGTGAGTCAGCTGGGGTGGGGTCTTTATATAATGGGGATTCATTTCATCAGATCATAGCAGCCTTTTTTATTTCTTCTCTTGCATCTAATCCCTAACCACTACATCTATGTTATTTTTAACCCCATATGATAAATTGATCATACAGAGAAAATTACACCATTGGCCCACTCCCCCCCCTTCTCAACACACGAATACACACACCACCACCACCACCGCCACCAGCACAACCCCCACCGGGTAAGCAGGGAGCGAGTGATGTAAGGCAGAGTTGGAGAAGAAGGAAACAACTGCGCGTCTGAGGTTAGCCAGATGGAGGAGGGGGAAAGGGGTGGATGGGTGGAGTGAGGGAGGAAGAGAAGAGACGAAGAGAGTGATGGAGGGAGGGAGCTCAGGCTGTCAAACTTACCTTTGCTTCTCTCAGTGTTGACAGCGCAGAGAGACAATAGATCATGGAAACTCTGAACAGTTTGACAATGGTCTCTTTTTTTTGTGCACTTTTTTTATGGATGCAGTTTGTGGCTCCTGCTGCACATTCTTCTGTTTGTCTGTCCATTTTATTTATTATTATTTATTTTATTTTATTTACATAA
>OMNW01010494.1:29175-59505 GCA_900303245.1 Selene dorsalis
GCGTGAAGCCACCCTGAAGATCTCATCAAGGATCCAATCAGCGTGTGAATACGAAATGCACTCTCCTCTTGCGATGTGATGATGGGGGGAAAAAAACATATTGAGAGAGCCTGTCTGGGGCGAAAATCTTTACATATGCAAAGTGAACTTAAATTTTAAATGGATTTGATGTTCACAAGAGTATCTCTGACCCTTTGGGTGTTGTAGTAACCGGGCTTGGAGGAAAAGAATATGTGCAGATTAGCCTATTAATATTTATAGATGTAATTGGTGGAGCTGTGTGGCATGATGCTTTGTTGTGCCTGGTGTAATGCAGGCCACGTTTGGGCCTAATCCAGGTGGGCGCTCTTACCGCCTCTAACAGGGAAATGGCCGGCCATTTTAGGAGGAAGCTGGATATCCTAATAATCAGGTAAACTAATACCGGGCGGTGAGAGTGTTTCCTTCCGGAGCTCTTGGCACGTCAGTCATTCACAGAATTGCTCCTGTCTGGTCTGTGAGCCATTTTAACTCAATGGAACGTGTGCCTCCACCCCCCACCATCCCCACACGTGCATTTAAGGAGGACCACACGGGCCCCTTTGGATATCCACGAGGAGGCTCCCAACCATCATAAAGGTCCAACCAGACGCTCCAGCACACACACACACACACACACCTCCTGCTCCTCAAATCCGAACAAAGCGTTCCTCAGTCTAAAGTGGTTAAACTGTCATTTCAAATCGTCTGGACATCATGATTACCGGCATGGGAGGAATTATATATTTAGCTTTATGTCCGTCGCCATTTCCTCCCCCCGCCCTGATCTGAAGTGACTAGCCAGTAGTGCCCTCGATATTACTATCTCTGAGGAGTTTAAACCTTCCCCCAGGAGACAAGTGTAATCAAGGGCTGCCAGCAGGAGAGAGAGAGAGAGGGAGGGAGGAGGATGAGAGGTGTGGGGGTGGTGGTGTTGGAGACCTGCAGTGATGGGATCCTGGAGGGAATGACAATGGACCCAATTTACCAACGTCTCAGCATATAAATCCTTAAAAAGCACAAAAGCTCTAAGCCCAAAATAATGAAAAATACAGTGAAGAAAAAGTCACTCTGCTTTTTTGGAGTATTTAACATTTGTATCAATGCATCTGCACAGTATCATGGACATTTATCATGTATCTCACACTGGTAGGAAAACTAAACCTATATCGTTGCTTCAACAGGTGAAACTTTGATTAGATACAAGAGTTGAAATCACTTGCAGGTCTCTTATTCAAGCCATGTTTTCTTACACAATTTCAAATTCTGCCATTCCCGAAGGATTATTCACCATCACATCTGAATAAGTCTGTTGAAACAAGGCAGATGGCTGCACAGTTCTGTGGAAAAATGATGCCATTCTTGCATCAAATGAATTTTTACTCCCCACGCTGGCAACAGTTTTACAGTTTCTTTAAGAAAATCTGATTTCAGGGCTCAATGACAGATTATGAGATTTGCAGTGCAGTGCCACCGACAAGAAAACTTAGCTCCTGTGTGCTAGTTGTTGAATGTAAGGAAAAGCATTTATTTACAAATAGACGTGCACTCTTTTGGACTGAGTCATTGGTCATTATCCCCCCCCTCCTTCCTCCCCTGACACCCCCACCACCACACCCTAAGCTTCCAGGCTGTAGCATCTCATCCATCCTGAAGAGAGTCATTCATCCCCAATAACGTCACCACGTGCTCATAAATAAAAGTGACCGTTTGGAAAGCAGATGAACGCAGCCAACGGATTGGACAGGAAGCCTGTTAATCTGCAATCCAATCCGGTCCGAGTCTAGCTCAGCTTGGCTGACCCAGGCCTGGGAGGAAGGAAGTGAAGGACTCAGGAAACAGTGTTCAGAGCTTTCACCAGTCATATCCATCACGGTGCATGGTGATGGAAGCATGTGTGCATTTGTGCGCGGGTGTGTATGTGTGAGTCCCTGTTTCACCAGTCATATCCATCACAGGGCTCTGCCTCCACGCCTGGGCAAAAGAACTGGAGAGTCATTAGAGGGGCTGGGGCTGCAGGCTGCAGCTCTGCACTTTAACTAAACATCTTTTCCATAAAATAAATGCTTCCAGGTTACTGTGGGTCCCAGAGAACCCAGGTCGCCTCACTTTTGCTGCCACTCATCTGATCCCAATTACCAAACAGACTGGGTCAGAGCCAGCGGAGAGTACAGATACAGATTGGAGATGTGCTTTAAAACACCAGTGAGGAGCAGAATGGACCCCACAAGCCAAGTGTGCCATCATTTCAGCTTAAATCAACACACTGTCGCCCAACGTTACCCACCTCACAGAGGCCTCCCTCCATGCGCATTCAATAAATTAAAAACAGTCTCTAATTAAATATGAGCCTTTTAACTTCACCCAAAATCTAATGATTTAGTATGAATGAGTATGGGCAGGTTTGAAGATTGTGCTGATCAAACCTGTGATAGATCTGCATTGGTAATCTAACCACAGAGCCAACTTGCAATTTATTTAGCTCCCAAGTTGGAGAATAGACAAATGGCATTAGGGTCTATGGGCCTCTTTAACCCATTTCACTCTGCATGTGTAAGTTACACACACTCTTTTATGCATCTCAACTTTTGTCACCCTGCCAACATACAACCTAGTTAAGTGAAGTTTATTTGTAAAGCACATTACAACAACAAGGCAATTAAAACTGAATCTAAATCACTTCACTTCATTTTCTTATTGATTGTCGCTCCTAAAACTCTTGAAGGCTCGAAGTAGCTGTGGAAGTGGCTTGTTGTTACCAAATGAAATCACAGCATGCTATGGAGCTTTATCCAGCATTAGAACACAAATTGTACTAGACTCTGACAGTTAAGTTCAGTAGTTTAATAACATGTTATAGTATGAAATGTAGGGAAAAATATTTGGTGTGTGTGCGTGTGTGTGTGCACGCCTGTGTGGACATAGTGTGCATCTGCATTCATGCCTTATTGAATAATTGTTTCCTGATGCTCCGCTCTTCCTTGGAATATTAATTACCAAATGATGAAACCGCCTCTTTGGTCTGGGAGGTTGAGGCTGAGGCCGCGTGCATGCCGGAGATCGTCCTTTTTTAATGGGGGTTAACTCTCGTTTTTGGTGTTTGGTGTGTTGTGTGTATGTTGGGGAGTTTGGTTTCAGGAGAAGCCTTTTTCTCTTATAGAACAGATGATGAGGATATTTGAGACAGCTGGATGAAGTCGTCATTAATAAGTGGAATATTTTATTTTTAGATTTTTTTTTCGTTTCCAAAGAAAATGATCTTTAAGCAGAAGAAAAGACCATACTCTAATGTGCCTTGTTAAACTTTAACGGGAGTAAGAAATCACTGTTACTGAAGCCACAGAGCTGACAGATTTTGGAGATGTAAGAAGGAATGGAATATACACCTAGCATACACAGTGAAGAAATGGAGGGATATAAAACTGTTTCCCCATAGGAAACTTCCCCTTCAACAAATAGAAACTGACGAGAAGAATAACTTTTGCATGTTGTTCTGTCTAAATCATTTTAATCCACGGCCCTTTGATTCCAAGATTACCTTCATATGTAAACATCATGCCATGGATTTTATTTCCCAGCTACTATCAGAAACCTTGTGCAGTGCTCACACTGAACCTACATGAGAAGGAGGATGGCACCATCTAGTGAAACTGTTGTGTAGCCAGGGAGAGAAAATACACCATTCCCTTTGTGAGAGACATGATAGATGAAAGACAGTACTGATTTACAAAGTTCTCATGGTAAGGGAAGTGTGGATACTTGTCAGACCGGCCTTGCATAATAAACCACTTCTCCTCTGTCTATCAGTGTACTCCAGAACGTTGTCTTTTCCAAAATATCGCAACACATTTGGTATTTCCATTGTAGCTCATTTCTTACAGTAATCCTCAATTCAGTTCTAATTCTCTCAGAGTTGTGGTCACAATATTTTCCCTGAATGAACCCAGCCCAAGGATTTACAATAATATTAAGATTGCTATGATTATAGTGTGTGCGGCATGTTGGTGTAATAATGAGAAGTTCGGGTTTTTGAAAGACAGTTTACTGACGTAAGTGAAATTTGATGAAACATATTGTATGTGTTAGTTATTAAACACTGCTGCAGTTCACCAGAACTTTAGACACTTAAACACAAAAGACACTTATTGTAGTTGTTCCTTTCTATGTATTGCTGACTGATAAAGTCTTTGTAAGGAGGACAAGGAGGACAGTGATAAAACACCACATGAACAAACCAGAATGACAGATGGTGTGCTCATCACAGCTGAGACTGCAGATTGAAGCACGTATTCATCAACTTGCTGTACAAAGCGGAAAATGTCAGTGTAAACAAAACCATGTAAATGCAGTCGGTGGAAATGAGAAGATTATTAGACCTCACATATTAGGAGGAGGAAGTCATTCAAATATTATTTCTAAGAAACAGCGGATGATTGAGCAAAGCAATAAAACATGTTAGTCTGTGATATTAGTGGATGGTTTTGATCATTGTCCTTAAACAGTAAGCGTAACACAGTATCTTGGCACAATCCCTCTTGAATATGTAGTCTTAAATTTTACTATCGTAACAATATCCCTGTATAAATCAATAATATTTATTCTGATAAAGATGATCGTGTATAATCCAGGCCTGTCACTTGGTCTCTTTATCAGGGATGTTACTTGCATACTAGAATACTAAAATGTCATTAAATACTTCCTAATGCTATTATATGAAACAGACAAATATTGTAAAAGAAACTGGAGTACATTAGCACCTTCTTCTAGTAGCCCATGCTTTAAGTGCATGAAGTTAGAGTAGCTGATCTGTGCTTTATTAAAGTAATGAGAAAAACAACTGACCAGGGGGAAGAACAGAGCTCCATGCATATATAGGTGTTATGGTGAACATGCATTCACAAGCAAGCATTTGCCTATTTGTGCATCCTGCAGAAACAGAGCAACAATGCTCACCAGCTAATGGCTAACTGAGGTGAAGGACTCTAAAATGCTCATGACCAAGAGAAAGCGATGGATGATGGCAGTCTCAATACACATAATCATTTCACAAAAAGACTTGTGCAGCTTTAAATTATCCAGTTAAAGTTGGCAGTGTGCTTATTTAGGTTATTTTCCTAATCAGTCAAACCCACACTGAGTTACTGGCAGCTGCTCCTACACCTAAAGGTCTTATGTGGTATTTTGTCACCACTCAGTGCACAGTTAAACCCTCTGAGAAGTCAATAAGATTATTTTTAAACACGTTCTTGTTAAAGCGTGGCAACCAAAGTTCCTGTTCCCTGGACCTGTTAATGTAACAACATAAAAATAACATGGGTGTAAATGCTGCACTGCAAGTTTTTTCATGAATGCAAAAAATATTCAGACTTAAAAACTGCCATTTCTTCCAATTGGTCTATACTCAATACTCCAGAAGGACAAAGTGAAAATGTTTTTGCAGATTTATTAAAAAACAAAAGATGAAATGAAAACTCTTATTTCCAGAAGTATTTTGAACTTCTACTGTGGAACAGGTGGACTCCAAAATATGATTGGAGACTTGTGGCGAGTTTAACAGATCAGATAAAGATTAGAAACATGCACACCAGGACAAGTTTTCAATTACAGAGAGGACCTTGAAGTAAACCTGCTCCAGAGAGCATGCAACTTGAGACTGCGGTGATGCTTCCCCTTTTGGCAATACATTGACTTCAAGTACACAGGCAAGACAACAATGGAGTGGTTTTGGCAGAAGTCTCTGACTGTCAAAATCCCCATTTTAAACCTTATACAACATCTGTGGAGAGACCTATATGAAATATGAATGGAGGATCTGTCAGGAGGAATGGGCTAAACTTTTTAGTTAGGAGATTTGACCCAAACAGGCTTCTAACTCATTTATGTGTCTGACTACTTTTATACTTTTTTGAATAGATTTTTGATAAATTTGCAAAACTTTCTGAAAATGTATTTCAGCTTTCTACAACACAATGGAGGGTGCAAAGAGTGAAGGGATCTAAATACTTTCTGAACCCATGGTGTATCAACCACAGTAAATATCTTGACGCTAGTCTCTCCTCATTTAGTATTCAACTTTTCAATTAACATGGTCAGTTCAATCTCTTTATGAGAGATTTGGAAGAGAAAGAGAATGGACATAACAACATGCTGACCATAAACAGACTGCAGTGTATTTGAGCTCGTGCACAGTCACCAGCTGCAGGGCACACAGTCAGGCACTTAGTAATGTTTCTTCCCAAAGATCCATGTTGCAGTTGTTCAAATTCTGCAGAAGAGGTAGTACAGACTAAAATATCCCCAGTGAAACAAATAACAATGCTGACTGAACGAAAATCTGAATTATAAGATATAAGATGCATTAGTTACCAGAGAATAAAGACCATAATGTAAAAAAAATAATAATAATAATAAAACGAGAAGTTTTTTTTTTTTTTTTAATAAATATTACTGGAATCAGCAAAGTCTGTTGCCAGGAATACTGATAGAGTTAGTTCTGTTTTCAACTAATACCAATACTAGAACACTGAGATGGTTTCTGCTTTGCTTGCAGTCTAACAAGTGACCCTGATAACGAGCTTTCTTTTCCTCCCTCACTGACTCAGAACAGAAACAGAAACAAATGTGTCCACAGTATTTGAACTACCATATCTAATGAAAACAGAGTTTGTGGTGCAGCTGAAATTAGGGGTTTAGTGAAGCGTGCAAAAAGAGTTAATGCAGATTACCAATTTTATTGCAGAGCTTCACAGTGAGGGCACATCAGTAAGGAACGGGCTAAATGATGAACGTTCCTTTGTCAAGACACATGCAAAGGCAGGGCTGTTCACTTAAAAAAAAAACATTCAAATGTATTGTAACTCTTATGAAAACTGTACATTACTTTGGATTCACTACATCTTCCAGCATATTTGGGCCGCTAATAACTTGACAACCAGACCTACAAAAAAAAGTGAGTATGTGCAATACAAGTAGGTGTGAAATATTCAAGTGCTTAATGTATTCATTGATCACAAGCATTTGGGTCTCTAGCACTTTGCAGATTGTGTGTGGAGCTTTATCACCCCTCGCTTCCCAACTGTCTCCTCAAGCATGGGGCAGTGTCCCGGGCAGGCCGTGACCAGCACCCTGCATCCCCGTCGTTCACTGACGAAGCTCTTTAGGGATTCATCCAAATATTGGTTCCCTTCTCTGTATCCGTCCAAAACCAGCAGAGCCTCTCTAGACCCAGTTAAGACAGTCCTCAGCTGCTGTGTTGATATATTTTCGGTGAGAGAGAATTGAGTCACTATTTCCTGAAAGAAGTCACCCTTGACTTCGCTGCAGTCGACATATAAGAGAAGTTGAATGTCGGTGAGATCAACAACGTTAGTGAGGGCATGTGACGACCCTCTGGCCCAAGAAGAGACCAGGATGTGGGCTATAGTTGTCTTCCCGCTTCCTGGTAGTCCCTCAAGAAGAACTGTATCTCCAGCCTCTGGGAGTAAATCTTGAAGGTTCACGGCCTGGCCCTCACTGAAAAAGAAATAAACAGAGTTGAGATTGTAATCCATTACAGGCCCATGCAAAATACAAAAAAAATAAAAAATGTAGATGTCAGCTCTCCAGAGACAAAGTTTCAGTTCCTGTAATCCTGCATTCATTGGTAAACTTCAAGAAATCACCTAATTGTAAAATCTAACCGAATTGAGAAAATCGCTGACGTTTAAATACCATATTAGAGGAAGTTACAGTCCATTAGCTCTGTTGCACCGTGCATTGTTCAGCATACAGGTACAAGATAAGCCATGAAAAAGGAATGGTTTGTGTGGTTCACAACACAGCTAACAAACTTGCTAACTGAGTTAGCAAGCTAGTTAGCTTATAGCTTTTCCCCCCATCTTCAATAACCAGGAGAGATTAATCAGCACGGTGCAGAGAACAACCATTGTAATTGAGCATGTCAGTCGATGGCTCACCAAATGCAGTCGCTCAGAAAACTAGCTCATGTAACAGAACCTATTTTGCACAGATGAATTTTGCTATGCAAATTTCTGGGGTGACCAAGTCATTAAACATGCCTCTGTGTGTAGTTCCTGTAAACACTGCTTTACTACAGATTTTCAGTTAACTCCAACAGAACAATTATTCAGTTCATTAAAAGTGAGTGTAAGTGTAGTGTGGATGTTTCTTTTAGCCAGCCTAAATATGTTCACTACAGTGTGGTAGGCCTACAGTCACAGAAAAGTGACTGTGATTTGTCTGCATACAAATGGATAAATATAGAAATCAGTAGTGACCTATTTAATGCCAGGCCTCATAGGCAACTGTAGATTGAGAAAATGACTGGGCCAAGTATTGATCCCTGAGTCACGCACCACAAAATTAGATTTCAATTAGAGTTCAAAAATGTATACTGGAAGAGAGACGTAGGCTAAGTAATAAGTTAAGATACAGTCAAGTCAGGCGGGCATGCTTACAATCAGTTCAAAAATTGGTATATGTGACTCACTTGTTTTCAAGCCTATCAGACAGCTCATCCACATTGAAGGCTTCCCGGGCACGTCTCACCTCTGCGCTGAAGTCAACATTGCAATAGTAGGCTTTCAGAACCACCCCCAGATTTTCCTCCGTGCAAGCTGAAAACAAGAAAACGCGTGGGAAAATGCTGAAATCATGATTATGAATGAATGTAGCTCAGCAGTTTATTGCTCCTGCAAAAAAACCCACAGATTTCTGGAAGAAGCAACTGAAAGACAGAAATCATGTAAACAAGAGTCACTTACCATCATTAAAACCAGATCTCTCTTCCTCATTTTCTTCAACTATTTGAGAGCCACAAAAGAAAAGAAAGCAATATTATAAAACCAATACTAATCGGTCATCACTGCCATGGTAATTAGCTGTACATTAAAAAACTGATCACATGAAAAATGCTGAGGATGGAGATGATATCCAGAACATGATAAGTCAACTTTGCTAAAGAGAATTGCACACAGACAGGCCACCAAGGAATATATGAGATATGTGAAATGGATAATCATGGTGGAGGAGAAAATTGTGTCTCAAGGTGTCCCTAAGTGTATGCTCTCAACCTTTTACAGTCTTTCATGAGGTGTAGCTTTGGTTGTTCTGTAGTTGTAATCAAACTGTGAAATGTTGTTTTTAATAGCTGTAACATTAATTATATAAAAGGGTTGTGTGTGTGCATTAAATAATGTTGTTAACACATGTATCATTAGATGCACCACATTTAAACCCTGAGTGTCTTAACGGTGTTGTCTCTGCATATGTCGATTTGCAGTAAAGAACAGACGTGATATAGTAGATCCATTGTATTGAATAGCTACTTTTTAGCTGATAAAGTCATTTGGATCTCAGCCTTTAGAAAAGAGCAATGAATTGACAATGCAAAGTGGTACCAGGCACTCCTTTCTTTCTCTCAAGGACTGTCACCAAACACACAAACCAGGAATGCAAGAAAGTATTCTAATTTGAGGTTATGCAAGAATTATTGTGAGTTAAGTACCAGAGTTAAGTGTTGTGGTAATGCTGACATTTCAAGGGTCCTGAAAGACTCACTGACACTAAAGAGTAAAAAAAAGAAGAAAAAGGACGAGCTCTGTTTAGACTCACAGATAGCGATGGTAACAGGCTTTTCCTGGCTATCGACCAGACGGTTCCTGGTGCTGGGAATGCAGAATCCTATCGAGAGAAACAATGCCATTAATCAAGTGTGTGGGCGTGTGGGCGGTGTGTGTGTGTGCATGTGTGTGGGGGTGTGTCTGTATGTTTCTGTAAGCAAAGATAATGCAAAGGTGAAAGTCATTATGTGTGTTTGTGTCTGTGAGACTACACAGTGTAAAGACAGTTCCTAATTTGATATTACAATGAGACAAAATCTATGTTTTACAAGTGTTTTACATGAATTTGTCTTTCTCTGTTTTTTATATTAGATTAGATTCTTAGTTCTGCTTGTTGTAATGACACTGTGCCTCCTCTTTAAATCTTATATTTATCTAATGCTCTATTTAGTACAATGATTGTTTTAGCTGTTATTGATTCGTTCACTTTTCCAAGCTCTCTGAACATTCACTCTCTCCTAATGCTAATTTAATGGGGACACCCACAGATTTTGTGACTAAGTTACAGAGGTGGGACTTCTTATGATGTTGATACATTAATTTTTAGAAAAACGTTCGCTAAACCCTCTATTGAAGAGATGTAGGTGTCCGGGGATTAAACATTTGCTATACTGAAAAACCACCCATGCATTCACAAATAGCATCAAATTCCCCTGTCGCACAAGCCAAGATCGACTGGGTGTTTCCAGTTGTTGTGGTTATGTAAGTTGTTAGTACATGTAAGTTCCAGGGGAGCTGTGTCATGCTCTCATGAAAACAGGCAGTGGGAGTCACATGCTGATAAAATTCCCTCAAAAGCCAAATGACAAACAAATTTTAACTGTGCCAAACTGAGAAATAAAAACATCAAATCGTTTCACCGATACTTCCTCTTTTCAGCGGCCAGTGACTTTAGTCAACATGTATCAAGACTATTCGGGAGCTGGTGCTGACTTTACTGTTAAAGTGACTCATAAGTGTTCATTGAGATACAAAATCCCTCAGCACAGTCGCCAAACATAAAAAGGTTAATGACTGTCACAGCGTTGATACGGGAAAGATGCAGTTTCAATGCTGACTAATGAATTTAGCCCTACTATAAGTTGTTTTAGGATGAAACTTGAGACAGCTTTTCAGTTTTGGTTGTGGTTTTCTTTTATTCAGAGTTTTACTCTCTCCTAACTCACTACACTATCTTGGATGTCTTTTTTTTTTCAAATGGCTTGTGTTTGACAGTGAACAACATGTGAATACTTACAATGAGGAAATAAGAACAGACTTAAAACCTGTGCACTTGGCCTGCCACCAGACAACTCACTTCACTCTTATTTCCTCCAAATACTCTCTCAGTGTAAACCAATCAAATATCCCGGTGGCCAAAAGTGATTGTCATATAATTTTGATAATCTGTTGCATATGTATCTGTTGTTGTGTGTTGCTGTGAAATACTTAAAGTTCATTGCTGCCATTTGTCACTGTGTCACTTTAATGTTCCACCATAACTGTTTGTGGAATTATGATGCATTAATATGTTTGGTTTTCACCTGATGGCTATAAGAGGATCTGATTTTGACATGTTTTTGTGCTGTACCTTTTCTTCGTCGATACATGAGGACTGCAATGGTAATGGCAACCATTACCACTCCTATGCACAATACAGTGATGACGGCATCGTTCTTTTCTTGTGGAACAGTTATTTCATCTGTGAAAAGAGTATAAAAGTATATGAAAATGTGCCTTAGAACATACAGTATCACATTTATACTGTGATTGCAGTAAGAAGGCCAGGACAAGTATCAGCATGTCACAACTGACGCGCACACTTTTAATATAGTCTGTCAAGTCTGGCCATTCTGGAAATATTCAGTAGTGGTAGAAGTACTCAGATCCTCAACTGAAGTGAAAGTACCAGTACAGCAATGTAGAGATATTACACCACAAGTAAAAGCCCAGCATGAAAACTCCTAATTCAGCAAAAGTACAAAAAACCACAAGTATCAGCAGCAAAACATGGTCAACTTATTAAAATTTAAATCAGTGCTTTAGTCCCTCTAAATGATAAATGATTATAAATGATGCATTGAAGATTCATTCGGAAGAGCTGAGATCTGAAATGTCACACAGTCAACAGTTAGTTAATCTTTATAGATGTGATGTATTGTACTTTAAATGTTTCTTACATCACCCACCTTAATTGCAAAAGTAACCACTGACTAAAGCTATCATATTATTGTAGTGAAGTAGAAAGTGCACTATGTTGCTCTGATATGTACAGGAGTACAAGTTTAAAGTACATTAGGATGGAAATATGTAGAATTGTACTTAAGTACAGTACTTAAGTAAATGTACTTTGTTACTTCCCACCACTGGAAATAACCAAATATACCAAAGACAACCATCCCAGACTTCCCCTTCCTGGTTATGGGTTATCAAATGCAACTATTACAGTGACCTGTGCTTGTGTAATAGTGTTTTTAACGAGCCATGCAAACTCACTGGTCTTCTTTTAGTTTTGTACTTTCTGTTGTTGTATTTACAGTCCATTTCCCTTCGTTCAGCATTAAAATAAACAGCTATGCTTTCAGGTGCAGTAATTCCCCGAAATGTAGCGTGAGTACTTCAACCGTACCAGTCAAACCCCAAACATACTGCATCCAAGTCAGCAAACACTCTGCGAGACACATATGAGCAAAAGCAGCCCACATTTTACAACTATGACAAAACATCGTATCACAATACACCTACACATTGGGACGTTCGTCAAAGATCAAACACCACCTGCAGCTTCACCCCTCTATCAAATGAAAATCTTGAGATAACAGGAAATGGTGGTATGGAGTGATAAGTAGGCAGAGTTATTTCCTGTTATATTTCACATAACTTTACTGACAGTTTGTTCTTTGTGTGTCAGAGCACAGGTTCACATCAGGATAATTCTGTTTCAGTTTTCTGTTATTCATAGGAAACAACGGCGAGGTTCATGCCTGTGCCCTACAGGACACTCAACATAGCAACACAAATGAAGAGGGACTTGTAAGTAGTTTTTGGTAGAAGAGAGCAGACAGGGAGCAAGAGACAGCTGATCATGTGTAACAAAGTTCCCACACTGAACTGACTTGAGCTGAGCATGGTGCAGTTACATGGTTATAGAGCCATGAAAAAAATAGATTTTTGAAAATGTACCTGGGATATGAAATGTTGCGGAGTGGCCACGTTTTGTGAAGTCACATGTGTAGTTGTTTTTGTCTGACGAGCTGACACGTATCTGACTGGTGATTCTGAGGAGCTGGTCTGGTGTTGATACAGCAGTGGTGTTGGACGAGAGTCTTTGTAGGTGTCCATCCTGCCATAAGACAGGTGACTCAGGATATCCCTCAGACTGGCATGTCAGCAACACTTCGTCCCCCTCTGCAGTCGTCTCAGTGTGCTTAGTCACTGCTTTGTAAGATGCTGGAAAAGCATCAGATAGGAACAGAACACACATGTGTTTAAGTGAAATGTGATAGAATTTTTAAACTGTGACAACTTGCACAATCGATGAGGGGAAGTTTATCTGCCAGTAAACCAATGGCATTCTTAACCAAAAATGAGTTGTACTGGTGTTAGTTTCATTTTCACGATGAGTCTTAGGCAAACTGCCCAGAAATGACCAGAAACCGTGGTCATTGTGCAACAGCATTCCTTAAAGGGGACATATCATGGAAATGTCACTTTTTGAAGGCTCTTCAACATATATTTGGGTGTTTGTCTTTGTCTTCTTGAGAATTGACAAAATAATCTGTAATTTGCAGTCTCCCTAGGTTGAAATCCATGTGGTTTTTCAAACTGTTCCCTCAATGTCATTAGTTTTCGAATTTGTATAATACCACCCCTACCTGTGAGTACCTGTACCGGTAGAGGGGGTGGGGTGGGGCTAGCAGTGGTTCATTTGCATTTTAAGGGACAGGACACTGAAACCAGCCGTTCTGAACAGGGCTGTTTTGAGTGGATGAAAAGAGCTGTGATGTTTGATCCTTGGGGGATTTTGACCGAAGCATGTCACAGAAATGTCTTGAAGACACCTGGGAACGGTTTTAATTTGTGGAAAAAGGGGCATAATATGTCTCCTTTAAACAAAGCCCCTGAGAATCTGTTTCACTTTCAAAGACTCAGTGCTTACCTACAACAGACAGCGATATTGTTTTATAATCAGCTTCTTCTGTAGTTTGCACCAAACACTGATAGGTCCCGGAGTCTTTGATTCTGAGGCCGGAAACCTGAGAAGTGAAAAAAGAAGATGAGTCCCTCAATGCCTTTATGGATAAATGACAGTATGCTCTCATCAATGAAGCAAACATTTCTCTCTTCTCTTCTCTTCTTTTCTCTTCTCTCTTGTCTCTCTCTCTTTGTCATGGCTTATTCTGTATTTACAGTAGCTTGTTTATCAAATAAACTCTCATAAGGTGCAGTCATTTCTTGCACCAAATTTCCTCAAATTCCAATGGTATACTGATGTTGTAATAATGTCTTACACAACACTGAGTGCAGACGTTGAATGGTGACTACATGGTGACGACATGGATAATGTTTCTAGGGATTCCCTGTAACCTGATTCATATTGTTAGTGGGAAATTTCACCCTCACACGAGTCTTTGGCAGTACAATGAAAAGAAGATGGCAAATATAGATAGGTGTCCTGCATCATTTAGAGGAATCTTTTTGGTAGTACCGCACCAGCGGGGGGCAGAGGTGTTGCTGACTGACTGGTATTACTTCTATGATTGCTCAGCAGAGTGCTGAGTTGCAGTCTGGTTGTCATTTGCACTGACTGCAGGGAAGAAGGGAGCGCTCCCAATGCACTGAGGCTTATCTCCATATCAGCAGAAGATAGAGAGCAAACAAGAATGAATCGGTTATGAGGATTCACTAACCACTATGACCAACTGAAAATTTCAAGACCTTCAGATCTGTCTCTAAGAAAAGTCGGTTCTGTCTAAGAGTGGGAAGTAAATAATGACTACACTATTCCAGATGGAGGCTGTGAGCTGAGGGTGAGTCAAAATCTGAAATATAGCCCTAGTAGCTCACCTGGCTGGTAGAGTAAGTGAATATGGCTAAAATCATAGCCTGTGAAGGTTATAAAACCGATATATCACCATAGACTTTTTGTCTTGTTTTACAAGAAATAACCCACCAGCCTTCCCAAAAAATGTCTGAAAACATCTGACAGTACTAACCTGTAACTTGGCCCAGCCGTTCTTTAGCTCCTCAGTGAGAAGCCTCACCCGTCCTTGATACTCCGGAGATGCCGAATGCTCTACTCCGTTCGCCATCTGGTAGACTTCCTGAGGAGCACCAGAGGTCATCCGGTGCCATGTCACCTTCAGGTCAGCAGTAGGATTCGCTGGTTTAGGGTGAAAACTGCAGCCCATCACGACATCTCCCCCAAATTCTGATACATAAGAGGTTTGCTCAGCCTCAACAGTGAACAGGACTGCAGGAAAATAATACAAATATAGACACATTGTGGTCATGAAATGATTTTACACAACAGCTATAATAGGTTTCGTAGATGCAGT
This sequence comes from Selene dorsalis, assembly GCA_900303245.1. Taxonomy (NCBI): domain Eukaryota; kingdom Metazoa; phylum Chordata; class Actinopteri; order Carangiformes; family Carangidae; genus Selene; species Selene dorsalis. The sequence continues at coordinate 44,351 of OMNW01010494.1, forward strand.
AGTTGTCCTGTTTGTGCTCTAGTCTACTCAGTTGCTATACACACCTGCTAGAGATGGCTGTAATATGACTTGCAAAATTACAAAAATGGTCCAGTCCATTGAGACCTGTGGAGGAAACAAAGGGGAGTTTAACAGATGTTGAAATGTCTTCATCATGTTACTGATGAATGAGTTATTGTACTGCAGAAACGTGGATGTGGTTTCCCCAGGCAGAGACTATAACCATTTGAGCTATACCTTCTTCACTTTGCTAAAAACTAACATGTCAACACCACACCACCATGTGATGGTAAACACAACATCATGTGATGTTGACCCATGCACTATTATTTAAAACCTAAGAATGACTCTGCAACAATTTACTTCCCTGTTGATTTTTGATAAGGACACAAAGATAACACAAGGTCTTCAGCACATATTCAGTCCCAGTCCTGTCCTGCAGACTATCAGTCTGTTGACACTACTGAATCAACTGCTGATGACACGCTTAGTCAATTTATGTGCTATTTTCCTCATCCTATCAATATTCCTCCAGAACTTTTTACCCCTTTGCACACAAGCTGTCACTGACAATTTAGCACTGATTGGTTTCACTATAAAAACAATCAATACAAACAGACCAAGTCACTTGTTAAGTTAAGTATTTGGTGAATAAGTTATTAGGAAAAGTTGGTTGTGAATATGTTTACAAAACAAAGCTAAATGAGATAACTGTATTTCTCTTCAGGATAGTGAGCCAGATTCAAATACTGATAAATGGCAAACTTTATAAACTGTATTTATGAAAAGACATAAATACAGTAGATTTAAAATACATACAGTAGGTGTATAAATAAAAGCTCATAAAGTGCTACCAACAACAACAACAACAAATGATTAATAACAATATCAATAATAATAATAACAACAACACATGATTATTATTATCAATAATAATAATGACACCTAATTCAAGCTCTGTTTATCATTTAATGTGTTGTATTCTGTCTTACCTGGTTATGAAACAGCAGTTAGTATTGTCATGAGGTGTTGCTGTATTTCCTTCAACTGTGAACGACGCCCGGTCGTTCGCAGAGGTTTTATACAGCTGGAGTTCCTCACACAGAAGCCTCGCCCACTCCAATCTGATATCTCTACGATCATCACTTCCCATATAATAACCACCAAATTGCCCCAACCAGCCAAAACCCCGAAGACAACTCGAACCTAAAATTCAGCAGTTTACATCACCGGCGTTTTGTCTGAGGAACAGGCTGAATATAGAAACAGTCACTAACCAGACACAACACGAAGCCCGACAGGGAGACGACTGACGGAACGGATCAGACCGCAAGTCAGTTAATAGATACAGAGTTATGACTAATAGCCTAATTGTTTCCACGGAGAAGAAGGTCCGTCTCCTTCTTTTACTGTAAGGAAAAGAAAGGTGTGGATATCTACTACAACTGCAGTCCATAAAAAGATGTCATAAAGCTGCTGTGACAGTAACAACAAACCCTTATCTTTCCCAGATTCCCCATATCCTAAAAAAAAAAAACTTTAACTGGCATCCAGGTTTGTTTATCCAACCAGCTCAAGAAAATAATAGATAGTATGGAGGCACATGGAGGTCAGATCAAGTCCAGTCACACATGAAACTTTTGCTGTTTTTCCCCCCTTCTCTGTTTCTGTCTCACAGGGTTCACTATGACATCACTTATACTCGCCTATAGTTTCACCGCAGCCATTCATGACTCACAGTTTACCGCTTCACGTGAACGGTAGACCATTGAGCGAGACTTATTGTTGCGGTACATCTGACCTACATTTGATGGTAGGTATTACATGCAACAGTTACAACAATAGCAATGAAGATGATAATGAGAAGAACAGTGTAGGAAGTATTTAGATGTTGAATGAATACTGATGTAACAGTGTACAATGCTCCCTCTGTCACGAGGTGGAATTACACGTGTATTCTCATCCAAATGTACCAAGGAATCACAAGTGAAAGTAGGCTACTCATTAAGCAGCAGAATATAAGCCCAATATAAGATATTTATTGGGCAATTAAATAAGCATAACTGTGGAAGTATTATACTGTAGCTCATTTTAACCACTATATGGACTGATTGGCAGTTTAATCTGTGTGAAATTGTTTAATATTTTATCAATTTTTAACACACGTTGTACAGAATCTTAATCAGCAAAGTAATGTAAGTAGCACAAAATGGTGGTACTCGAATAAAGTACAATTATCCAAATCAAAGCTTAAAAAAATACTAAGATAAAATAGGGTCTTCATCTACTTTTGTGGGCTCATTTAATCACATTGCACTGTCTTCATCACTTCATGAACAGATGAGGAGCTACAGTTTTAAGAGCCAAGAAGAAACATTTAATGCTCTAAAATATCATCACTAAATGATTATAATGAAATACAGTACCAAACAAAACAACAGTATTTCCAAAAATTACCATACAGGTATCCATGTCTGTACAAGTCAACACACGTCATTTGGGAAACATGGAAATTTTAATGGAAGAGATTCCAACACACAACATCTCAGGTACAGCAGTTTCCGTCATAAAGTTACCAGCTCGGTGGAAATACCATATTCAAGGGGCAGATTTATCCAATACTTCCATGCTCTGTCTCATCTATGGTGTATGACTGTATGAAACCTTTTATGGGTTTTCCACCTGTTCAATATCTGGCTCTCAAATTTTGCGCGTGTTTAGACATGACTTCATTTTTGTGATACGGGAATATGACACCAGCACATGTTTGATCTTATCATGGATATATTTGCCAAGTTTCAAATGGATAATCTCCACTTTATCCTTTGGAAACCCCTCAGAAAACCTAAAAACTCTCTTCTAAACTACTTTACAATCCAAATCACTCAAAGTTTAAAGCTGATTGAACCTGGATAAGGTCTGTGACGCAGGGCATATGCAAACACCTTTTTGTGTTCAGTCCATCACTGGTTTATGACAGTTTGACAGTGCTAAAACTTTGAGTAGTCCTATGTGCTACTGCTGACCAGGATGTAAAAACATTACATTACCAAAAATGTAAATTTCTATCTGACACCAATTATCATATTTGAAATTTAAAAAAGACATGAACACACTGGATAACGTGTATTCTCAGTGACAGTTGTTAACACATATACTCAGTACTATGATACTGTGTGTTTTGTTGAAGGTGTACTTGACTTATGTATGATTTATGTTATCTTTTCCGGTATAGGAGAGAACGCTGTTGTGATGATTTGATGAAAAAAGATAGCGTGCTTTGATATAGTTCACTAACACATGAAGATATCAGATGAGTCCAAAGCATTTTCACTTTGACTTATTGAGCAGAACTAAAATAAACTGAATGTTAACTTTCCCACAAAGGCCCCACCTCCACATGTTAAGGTGCAAAGTTCATCTATTCAGCTACATCTACAATACACTGCTTGTCTACAAAGCCAACAACATTTCTTATCCTCTGCATGTAGAGTAAACTCTTCACTCTGTTCCACGTGATATTTCACAAAAATATTATTTCTGCTTGATTTAATACAAGTTACAATAAAGATATTGTAAAATTGATATTGTGTCACTTGAGTGAGGTAGCATTTGAGTCTGTAGTGTTACAGATCATATAGATCAGCAGATAAACTTATGTATGTAGAGAAACACAAATACTCTACTACTATGATATTTACCTGTTTTTTTGGCATTGTCAATATTTGTTAAATCCCATATATACTCACTGTGAAAACAGTTAAAACTAAAGGGTAACACTCATATTTGTGTACATTTTCAAATACACAATTGAATTGTTTTCAGTATAATTCAGTGGTCCTTCTAATTTCATATCCAATTTCAAAATGCATACAAATGCAAAAGAGCTGAGATCCGCATTGACCAACAGAGAGCGCCATTTCTCAACCAACCAGCCTGGGATCATAACCACTCTACCTCAAATACCACCACTGCACTGTAAGTGAGCCAACCCCACTTTGAACAGAAACCTGCTATAATGTCACAATTTGGTGATTTCCTGTTAATCACGAATGTGATTTTGCAAATCACCATATTAGCACTCATTTGTTTTACAGTGAGTTTACAATTAATTATATTAGTTGAATGCTTTTACTACTATTAATACCTCTCCCATTCGTTTTGACATTTGTAAAGAATCATTCTTATGACTGCTACTTTATATTTTTCCGTTTTATTTTGAAAGTCTGTCCGGAAATGACGTGTTTTGTTAGTTCCGGCTCGGGCCACGTTATGATTGACAGAGGGCTGTGGGGAAGTCAGCTGCTCTTCCGTACACAAGTTTTGACAGAGACATGCCCTTGAGTCCATAGTAGCGCTGCTTTTGTGACTATTACTACAATATCACGTAGCTTAACCATCTTTAAAGTGTGTTGTTAGGTATGTAAAGTTTTTATTTTCAGTGAGAGAAGCGACCAGTCACGGCGAAAACCGAAGCTTCATCTCAAATGAAACATTAGGAAGCTACTTTATTAATAAATATTAGCACACACTGTTAGCCAAAAGCACAGAGGGGCCGTGTATGGGGCCGTTTAGCCTCAGTACTGTTAGCGCCTAGCAACGACCTAGCTAAACGTGTGTTAGCAGCGGAGCACAGACACAACAATTGTGTGTGTGCTTTGTTACACTACACTGACACACGGGTCGTGTCTACACATACTGAACTAAGAGAAATGTTAAACCTCCCTTGCCTTTATGCATCGTATATTTATTCACGTGTCTGGAGGTTTGGTATGTTAACTCATGTCGGGGCTGTACAATCTATGGGCTGCAGTGTGATTTTGTGTATTTTGTTTCCTCAGGGTGAGAACTGACGCCCACCATGGGGTTTTTACTGTCTAAATCCATGGATGCAAACTTGAAAAAGCAGCAGGAATTCATGCTCCACAATTCACGGCTGCAGGTGAGTGAAAATGTCTTTTTACAATTCATGCATGTCTCAATTCATGCACATGTGATACCTGTGTCAGGTGGGACGCACACGGCCTGGGTGTTGCAGCACATGCTTGAAGGCTTAACATCAAAAAGAAAGACCTGGCTTTATAATGTAACTGTTTCAAGTGACATTATTCTTTTAAACTTGAAATATCTTAAATAATTATGATTCTTATTGTTTAATTTATGTATCCCTCTGTCACTTTATTAATATTTTCATTCATCATTGTTATTTTTCCACCATATTTTGATTTGCATTTGATGTTAGTTGTTTTTGTTTGTACCTCAGGACACTGTCTTTCAGGGTTTTAAATGAATCATAAATGAAGTAATGAGCGAGTTGATACTAAAATAATCTGTGTAATTAAATGACCAGACAATAAATGTGGGGCTATGTAATAATATTCCAGTTTAAGCCAGCTGCTGTGGTCGTGAGCTCAGGCCACATGTACCAGGGGAAGTTTGTTTCAGAAAACAGGTCATATTTTTCTGTTCTCTCTCTGTCTTTTCAACCCTTTCTTGTCTTTTCCTGAATCACGTTGTGTCAGAAACAGGGATACATGTTGTAGTTTGAACCTCAGCATTTCCATTTAGAGACATTAGGTTTTATTGCACTCATATTATTATTTTTTCCTCTAAATGAGGGATTGTGTTTTTTCCTCCCCTTTTTGGGGCCAGTTTGTTGTGATTTATTTGTGCCTGCAAGCTGCTGAGCAGCAGGTGGGATGTGTGACTGTCATAACACCAATGACATTATCCGACTCACACCCAGGAGGATTGTTGTGTTGTTTGCTCCTTAATCTTCTGATGCCCTCGCAGCTGTAAATGTGGTAGATCATGACTAATATTATTCAGTGATGGCAAATGTTTGGCAATTGAGTTTCAGAGCACCCTCATTTGGGTCATTTGGGCCATGACAATGACTCATAGGTGAATATTAGGTACATGTTTAAGCATAGCCGTAGTATGTCCACATTGTTTCATTGGCTCAACTTAATACAGATACTTTCATATTTGTTATTCACACTGTGAGTAACTGTCTGTGCAGATAAATAAGACATTTCTCATTTTATTTGTCCGTCTCTTTACTTAAAATAAATTGATAATTTAATTTATGATTTTGATTCCTACATGTATTCTTTCACATGTGAATGGTACACACATATATTCATTCATTAATTACATTAAGAATAAAAAAAATCTCAGGGTTGTTAATAGTGAGTTATGCCTATAGCAGAAAAAAAATTATCACACATTTAACATTCAAATTGTATTTTGACATCACCAAATCTAAAGAGGAAGATTGACCCCAGCAATTTCAGAATATCTATAAAACATCACTGTTACCTCCCACTGCATTAAAATGTCAAAGAAGATTGCTTGCAAATGTTTTCAATGCACATCAGTCATAGCTAATTGATCCTTGCCACGCTCTCGCCTTTAAGTAAAAGTCACTGGGCATTGTCTCTGAATCACAAACCAATCTTAAACATTTCTTGAACATTCACTGGATGTGGGTTTTTTCTTGTATGAGTCATGTCTTGAGGATAAGTGGCAGCTCTAAAATGACATGAATGATGTTTTTGTTCACTCTATATTAAAAAATAGCTCCCGATTGATAATCATAGGGTTGTGCTTTTTATTCATGGTCTCTTTGCTTAAGTGGGTTTGAGTGTAAAGCAGGTGAGCACTTTCTCACAAGGGTTTTCAGCTAGTTTAATGTCATTTATTGGTTTTTCACCACTGTGATCGCTTTCTACAACTAACACAAACACCAGATCAAAAAAGAAATCAAAGTGTTGTATCTTTGGCAGTTTCAAAAAACCAACTCATCTAAACAAAGCTCCAAAAACTATCATAAAGAAATAATATTGATGAAAATGCCAGCTTCAAAGAGTTTGTACAATTTCCAGTTCTACACATTCATATTTTCTGATATTTGGTAATAATTCCTGTTATTTTGTACATTGGGGACAAAAAAGTTCTAGGGAAAACACTGTCACTCTGTGGAACCCCCACAATTAATCTGATGTTGTGAATTGATTTTTGTTTTTTCAACTTAAAAAGATCCAGTATTATCTGAATTAGTGATTCAGAATACAACATGAGTTCCAAATAAAATAATGCACAAATACATGAATAAATCCCCCTCTTCTCTTTGTTCTCTTTCCCTCCCTCCTTTCAGTAGAAAATTTGTGTACAGCAGTTTTCCAGGTGTCGTACCGCTCTGCGTAGCTCACAGCCTTTAGAAAATGTCAGTGAATTTCCCGCTTGCATGACAGATCTGTTCTGACCTCGTCACCTTCAGAGTGGACTCATTTTGCCTCATTTCTTTCTTTCACTTTTTCTTCACCGCTTTTTCAAGTCACTATGTCACAGTCATCTGCTGCTTGTCCAAACATTGCCCCAAAATCTATTGGTCATCCATTGTGATTTCACCAGGAGACATGATGCTGTTTAACAGAATCTTGCCATGTCATCTTGGTGAATAAGACTGTCAGTCATACAAAACCTCAGAGTCAACACACAGAAACAGAACAGGAATATAAAGATTGTTGTTTTATTATTATTTTTTAAAGGGTTTTTTATACTATATTTTGGGGCTTTTAGGCCTTTAATTGATAGGGCAGCTGTAGAGAGACAGGAAATGGGGAGACAGAGAGGGGGAATGACATGCAGCAAAAGGCCACTGGTGGAATTGAACCAGGGCTGCGGCAAGGACTATAGCCTCTGCATATGGGTGCCTGCTCTACCCACTGAGCTACACAACGCCCCATAAAAATAAGAGTTTGGTACCAACAGAAATGTGTTCACAGGATCAAGTATATAGGAGACGAAGGATTTATTACCTTATTACCCTGGTTAAATTCAATTACATCAAGATTTTGACAATTTTTGACAGTTTTCTAATATGGCTGCTTGTTCGCCAACATTTAGCTGTTATTTGGCTCCCTCTGTTGAATGAATAAAAATGGATTTTATGTAGAAATATGTTTGATATCATTTTAGCATTTATACCAATATTTGTGTTTGAACTAGGGAGAGGAAATTTTGAAATGATACCCAAACTTCAGTCATGTTGACGGATCCAAAATCTGTGATTCTGTCCAAATGAGCAGCATTCATGTTCACATCTGTGGGGTTGAAAGTGGATTTAGTAAATGTGTGTTTTTGTGGTTTTGATGAGTTTGTTCCTGTTGGTAACAACTGTGTGTGGTGAAGTAGCAGATGGAGCAGTAGATGAGGACTGGCTCTTTGATGCTTTGATTCTAGGGGAGTGTAGGTGGAAAGCGACCAGAAAGCGTGTTCAGTTTCCGGATGGAGAGGAGATTCTGCTGGCACAGTTTATGATTGGAAAATAAAGCGGTCTTTAATATCAGTCAATCTAATTCTCATGTTTATAGATTAACTTGTAATTTAACCCGAAAAAATGTGAAGAATATTGGTGTATGGCTGTCACAAGCTAACCAGAGACCAGCATCACAGTGATCTTGGGGGTTCATGTGATGGTAGAAGCCTCTGATATTTAAGTCAGCGTTACAATTTTGTCTGCTGTTCACTTACAGTGGGGAAAATAGGTATTTGATCCCCTGCTGATTTTTGCCCTTATTTTAATTGATCAAATGTAAATTAATTTATAACCTTTATATGATATTATTTTTGGATTTTTTGTTGATATCCTGTCACTCTGTTAACATCAGCTGAACCCCAAAACCTATAGACCGTCCATTTCTTTGTGAGGGAGCAAACTGACAAAATCAGCAGGGGATCAAATACTTATTTTCCCCATGTGAAGTTTAAAGCAGTTACCATCTGCAGTCAGAAGTACCGATAAGCATTAACTAGCTAAGTCGGAGACAGTGGAAAAAGGAGACTTGTTTGGTTAATGATGTTGTTCTTGTTTTTATTGTGTAAATGTTTTTGGAGGAAAAACAGAGTATTAGATTTCATCATCTTGGCTTGATCAGATATAACCAAGCAGGTTAAAAGAAGCAGCAAAATTCATACGGTATCTACTGTTTTGTTTTTAATATGAAGCGATAATGGCAAGTGTATTTTCTACTGTCACAAGAGAGAGTCGCTGGCTAATTTTTTTTCTTTTTTCCTTTTTCAGTTTATCTTAATATCTTGTTATAACTGATGATACAAATAGTTCCTGGGATCTCCACTGGGATGTTCTGTCACCTCTTTTATAAGAAATTTTATAAGAGGGGGCCACAAGAGTATGAGATAATGGCACTGGCAGGAACTGGGTAGTTTCCAGGTAATTTGTTAAGTTAGAACATCCAGTATCTCTTGGCTGTTTCCTGTTTTCTGACCTAGATGAGACAGAGAAGAGATGACTTCACAAAAGGTGAAGAAACCCTTTATTACACATTTCTCTCTCCTCAGGACCATAGTAGCTCTGGGAATGGACCTGTAAGTTCCCCTTGCTGCCTGTGGGAAATGGTCCAAATCGAAACAGAATTAATTAGTGTCACTCACATCCTGCATTTGGTTTCTTTTTCAGTTTTGTGTAATTTTAATGAGACATCACTATGTCAGAGGAGCGACACTATTCATTTAACATCCGGTCCTCTCTATCTTTACTCCCCTGAGGCTGTATCTCTGGAATATGAAACACGTCTCCCCTTTAAAAGTTTGTAGTGTCCTGCTTCCTGGAGATTGTTGTAGTTGTTGTAAACAGGGTGACAGCAGTAGTTTTCAAATAGCAGCACATTTCATAATGATCAAAAGCATCAAAATGTTAATAGAGACTTCTTCACAGAGATTTCTCTATATTTATACATATTGCTGGGCCATGATGGGATGAATATTTGATATATTTTGACATTTCATCCTAAAAGTGTTTAAGTTAGTTAAGTTGTAACAAAAGTCACAGTGACAGTTATATTAAATGTGACAGTTATATTAAATGTTACCTGCGACTCTTAGATTTTAGCCACCTGTATGAAATGCAGTGGATAAATGGAGGTTCTGCTTCACTGTTCACATTTGAGCACTTGCCCTCATCCACCAGGCTCATCTATCTACAGCAGCTGAAAATAAACATACTGTCAGGGAGTTGTGATTATTATCTCACTCAGTAAAAGGAGAACTATCAGTTCTGCTAAATAACCAGTTTCAGGAAAAGGTTTGTGAACCTATCATTCATCTGCCGCAACTACAGCTGCTGTAGATACACTGAATGTTATGTGTTACTCACTGTATTTGAATAAGACATATTTTTATGTTCACAAATGTTGATTGACCTCTCCATAATCAGTCTAACAGGATACTTAAAAAATACACTGGATTTAAACCTTGATTATGTGTCATTATCACAAGTGGCTTTTACTGTACCTTGACCTGCCTGTGACGTCTCAGTCTCATTACAGCTCAAACCTCCTGAGCTGTTTCCCTAATTTTAGGCCTTTCCTACTGCTGTGACTGACATTTATTAGTGGCCAAGTACTTAAAGTCAGCAAATTACCCAACGTGAAATTCTGGTCACAACAGGGGCACAAATTACACCATGTATTAATCTCTGAAGTATTTGATTAGTGAAGTAGAATCGCTGAATGATAGTGGTAGAAATACTGTATGTAAAACTAATATATATTTTTCTTCAGCCTGAGAGACGGGACTCAGCGTTTGCCAGCGTTGATATGAGTCTATTTCTAAGAGGATCAAACAAAAAAAGTACTCTTGCCATTGGCTATTCATAGTTACATGAAGAAAATAAAGTGTGTAACACAAGAGACTGACACCAATACTAGGACAACAATGAAAGGACGGTGAAACGCTCCACACATGGAGATGAAGAAGGGTCAGCAAAAACAAAGCAACTCCAAAAGCCATGAAATGTGATATGGATGAAATGTATCTTTAACTAGAGTAAATATTTTAACAGTATTGAGAGCAATCAAAAATATGTCTTATGTGGAAAACGTTAAACCATTCAACTGTGGACCATTACCCATCCAGTCATGTAACTGATCAGCCTTTTTCTGTCAACACTCGCTGTAGCTCCCTGTGGTGATACTCGCCATTATTCATCCTGCCTGACAAGTTAAACACATTTGCTGATGGGTGTTGGTCAGTGTGAGGCCAACTCCCTCATAAAGCCCTGTTAAATGAACTCTGTTGTTGGTCTTCATCCATCTTCTCAGTTAAACCCTTGTTTTTCCTGCCTTACACTTGGTGCATTTGTTCTATGTTCATTTTACTTCATTGGGCCTTTACAGAAAAATACAGAGAAATTCAACTGTCATCAGCAACTGAAGTTTCTCTCACACTTTACAGTAACTTTATGTGCATATTATTTGTGGAATGCCCCATAAATGTATTTGCTTAGGTTAGTTGCTAACAGTAGTCTTGGCATAATAAATGTAAAAGTGCTTTTTAATTTATTCATTTGCTGGACTTTCTCATCAGTTTCTTTTCTATAGAAACCTCAAACCCAGACACTTGAAGAGGCTCCATTAGTCTCTGTTTAACAGGCTCCACCTATTTAATTTCATTCACTTTGGCTGCAGTGCCACATCATGTTCTGCCATTACCACAGATATACAGAACTGATCATGAACGTGGGCAAAAAAAAAAAGTCAGAAATCAAAACACTGAATCTCTGACATGCTGTAATTTACGTCATTAACTTATGTCATCAACTCACTTGAATGGCAATTTTTTTTTTGTCTCCTTTTTTTTCCAACCTTCAGCATCATCAGTCAGTTGGTGTCACTTTCTCCTCAAATGAAAACAAAGGCCCATCTTTGACACATTGGCTTTTTGAGAATAAAGGCTTTTTAATTAAATGAGAATGTCATTCATTCGGCTCAATAGCAGCTGCTACGCTGGAAGCTGAGGCTTTCGTGCATGTACATGTGAGTTTGTGTTGAACAGGAAACGGCAGACAAAAGACTTGTCTGACTAAAGTGCTGCAACATGGACACAATGTGTCTGAGCCCGTTTCTTTGTCTCTGTCTCACTGATACCTCCTGTCTCTCTACCATTGGCCTAACATCTTTGGTGCCTTTTTTAATTTGTTGTATTGCAAGTTCTCTGCACCGTGTGTTTAACATGTCCTCTCTGTGTTGAGGACAAATGAAAAATATTAATATTTTAATGTTTAAAGTCACTATTCCTTCTTTCTAAAGAAATTTTGATTTTAATGAATACATTAAAGAAATGTGACTATGATGTACAGAGTAACATTTTGCACTGATTTCGTCAGTCCTCCCTGCTGGACGAACTATGTGTAGAAGATACGGTTTTGGTGATTTAATTTGTTAATTTATCTGTTGAATCAATTTTTTTTTTCTCTGATCATGAAATATTTCATGTTGTAAAGCTCCACACTGAGAGTCACCAGGCACTGTCCACATTTAGCTTTAAAGGTCTTCTCTGTCCTCTATCCTTTGTGTGTGTGTGCAGATGGAGCGCCAGATCCTGATGCAGAACCAGATGAGGGAGAGACAGATGGCAATGCAGATCGCCTGGTCCAGAGAGTTTCTCAAATACTTTGGCACCTTCTTCTCAGTGGCTGCGGTGGGACTCACCGTCGGGTGAGTTTAGTAACGGCTCATTGACGTCTTTTTGTCTTAAGATAAGATTTACTCACTGCGACCTGGTTCTGGTGTTTAGTCATAACACACAGTGGGAAAAAAAAACTGTGCTGGCCCATGTGCAACAGCTGTGAAGTGTGAGCTTCACTCAACTGACTCTTCACAGCTCCAGTACTTAAGTAGTCACACGTTGTAGCCCAGTGGCCTTTTCCGCTGTAGCCCTGTGTGTGACATCTGTTAGACACAGGAGTCACATCAAGTTAAGCTTTGCAGACCTTCAGTGGGGCTAAGTTGCCAAAAGCAACCTATAGGTGGCGCTATGGCAACATGACATATATAAATGGCTCAAGCTTCAAACTTCAAAGATTTTTGGTTTTTCACAAATTTTAAAATAGTGTCCTGTGTTACTGTGTATTTTAATACAAAACACAGGTTCAATCTTCTGACATACAAGTATAAGTGAGTGGTGTTAATTATCTGTTCATCACATGTTGACAGTGGAAAATATTGACGTTGTCTGGTCTTTGTGTCTTCAGGGCCGTTAAAAGAAAGAAACCGGCCATGTTGGCTCCCATCATTCCTCTTGGTTTCATATTTGCCTACCAGATGGACAGCGCCTACGGGACACTTATTTATCGTATGAGAGGTAAACTACACGGTCACCATCAGTGCTATCATTATTCACCTGACAAACAAACTGCTGACTAGAAAAAAAAAAGCTCCATCTGCCTGCCTCAGATTTTCTACGAGTTAAAATTACAGTATGTTTTGCTGTAAAATCACTTAATTCTAGTGGTCAATCCTGATTCTGAGCAATACAGCATCTTAAAAAAATGCAAACCCCCTTCATCGTATCCACAAACAAAACACAAAAAGCAACTTAAAGCCTTGAAGGTTCTTTGGATTTCACCCATGTTTACATTTCAGGGTTGCTTTCCACAATTATGACAAAAAGGTTATCAAACAAAAATACCTTTATTATAAAAGTCAGTTCTGCTGTAGACTGACACTAACATTAGTCAGACACTAATACTGCATGTGACATTTCAACCTGTGTGTTCACAAAATAGAGCCACAATCTGAAAATAGTAGTTCGACAAACATCTGTTTGCCACATTACAACACACTGTATTTGTTCTTCCGTTCCTCCTTCAGGGGAGGCTGAGAGTATCATGGCGTCTGAACATGACCGTCTGGACTTGCCACTCGGGACTCCAACCTTTGAGAGCATAGAGAAGGCCCGCCGGGCTAAAAACAGCCTCGCCTCTATCTTGGAGAAGTGACATGTTGGTTATTTGAGAAGAAATCAGAATCGTCCGCTTAGTGCATTCACCCATACTGCTTTCACCCCAAAAACAAACAGTCAAATACCATCTGCCTTTACTTTATAAAATTACTGAGTCCATGGTTTGCACTAATTCTGTCTCATGGATCTCACATCAGATTAGCCTCATTGTAAATTATTATAGAAATAATGTTGGTACTGTTTTTGTGGATGTTGTTAAAGGTGTATCAGCAGCCAAACTATGACTGAGATAGATTCAGCAGATGAGCTGATCAGAGCATCAGTCTGAACCATGAAATACACCTGTTACATGAATATTTGCATCAGTTACTATGTGTTCCAACATTTTGATATGATTCCCTCAGATACCATACTACACTTCATTATTCTTATATTCTTACTTCTAAAGCTGAATCAAGTAATTTATGACAACTACAGGGCAGAAAAAAACACAGGAGCATCACTTTCAAAACATCTGTGGAAACAGCTTACAGTCATAATGACTGTCCAACTGTGAGCAGATTATTAATATAACCTTTTTTTCTTTTCATTTATTTCTCATGCAAATTACAAATATGTGATCATGGTTTGTGTATTTATTACACACCAATGCCATTTTCTAATGAAATAATAAAAACTGCTGTGGCGCTTTCTTGCTCCAAGCTTGATCTAAATGGTCAGAGAACATCAGTACGCTCCACTCGTGACAATAACTAGACACCGTAAAAGTCCTAAAACATGAGCAGAGCAGGAAACAGACGGCGGAAGAACTCACTGAACCACAGGCAGTGAAGGTATCACATGGCATGCAAACACACACACAAAAACACACACACATGCACACAGGAAACTTAGATTTTTTTCATGTTCTGATGTATGAAGACCCAAAATGACAATGTAAGCAAATAACTTAAACAGCATTCGCAAAGGAATAAGTAGCAAATCACTGTGTTATATTATAGTATTATTGTGTTATTGTAAGTAACTGGTTCACTCAGTGATCAAAATGATTTTTTAAAATACAATATATTATGTAATGGAGCTTAAATTGTAAAGATTCTTAAGGCAGCAGAGATTTGTCCTGACAACAGAGAGAGACTCTCAGTACTCCAAACTACATTTCTCAAAGTTTTGGTCATAACAACTAAAACAAACACTTTAACTTGCCAATATTAAGCTTCATGCTAAAGCTGCAGGTAGCACCTGTGTGTAACTTTAATCTACATCATCATGTTGGTGTTAAATGGATGTAAAATATTCCAAGGTGCTGATATTTATGCAGTGTGTATTCTGAAATGATTTTACTCATGTTTGACCTTTATTTGTGAATTCAATAAAAAAAAAGAAAA
>OMNW01010495.1:8463-23104 GCA_900303245.1 Selene dorsalis
CCCGCACCCCCCCCCTTTTTTTTTTTTTTTTACTTTTTCTGTTTTTTAAAGCTTTTAGTGAAATGTTTGAAATCCCATTTGACCCTGAACTAGTCTGTGCTGTCCTTGGGTTAATGTCAAAGGAGTGCTGTACTCTCTTAGCAAATAAAACCTGTGGTCACAGCCTTCACCACATCCTTCCAAGACATTTTATCCTTTTTGAAATGGAAGAAACACTCCTCCATCCTTTTCTCATTGGATCAAAGATGTAATGTATTTCTTAAAGATAGAGCAAATTAAATACACATGTGGAGTGTCCTTTTGAACTTGTGTTAGATGCAAAGGCCCTTTTTGAATTTGTATGACTCTACAGGAATACCTTGATAGACAGTAAAGTGGGCGCCATACGTCCGAGAGCATTTCCCTTTGCCCCTGATTCGTCTTTAAATAATTTATCCTGGTATCCAGTGATCTATTTCTTCTCTTTCAGACACCTAGATATTTTCGATAACCTGTAATCCCATCGGTTGGTGGGTGGGCTGGGTGGCAAGATGGCATGGATTGAATGATTTTGGTGTAAACAGGAAGCAGGAATTGTGCTGAGGGTTTAGCAGTAGCCTTGCAAAGAGAGTGAAATGTATTGGGTGGACAAGTGCAGAATGAATGGAAAATTTGAATAAAAGGATAAGGAGGAATAATGATTTTGTGTGTGTATTAGGAAGAGTGATGGAAACTAGGCTCCTTAGTTGAATTACATTATCCAGCTTCATTCAGAAGAGCCATTTTAATTTCTATTCAGAAAATGTCTTGACACTAGTCTCTGTATTTCCATTCTCTCACAGTGCTGGTTAGATTCAGATTGGACTTTGCAAGCTATGAGCGCCTGCTGTTTGCAACTGCTGCCGTGTGTGTGTGTGGATGTGTTGGTGTGAGAGTGAGCCGGAGGGAGTTTGACACTGTTAGTAGATGAGGATCCTGCTGATCCCTGTTTACTGGGGTTCTGCACCCTCAGTGTTCACGTAGGAGCAGCTCAGACTTTCAGAAATAGAGTGTGACACTTGCAATACACAAATTAGGACGGAGCATTTTTGTGATTTTTGGAAGTGATGGTGACATAGTGAACTGGGGGGGAGGGTTTGTTTTGACATGCGTCTGACCTGCAGATTTCAACTTTCCTGTTGAGGGGAGGAGAGAGTGGACATAATGCTCCACACTGATTAAAACCCACTCAAGTTGCACTGTGTAATCAAGTTCAGAAACACCTGACTTCGTATAGTTGAGTCGAACAGCAAAATAAAATTGACTCAGAGTAAGCCGTACTGAAGAGCGCACAGTAAATCCAGCAAGTGTGGCCTAAAGAGAGTAAAAACTGCACAATGCTCTGTCTGACAGGTTTCGATTTCTCTGCAAGATGCTGATGGCACAGTAGAAACTAACACAATAAAGTCATCCATCCTTCTTTTCAGGAGTTTTATTCTACCCACTGGACTGTCATTCTGTCAGAATAAAGAATAAAAAAGACAAAATGCATTATGCTTTTTTTAGGGAGTGCAAACAGATTCTGTGTCACATGAAGAGGGACATTATATATTTATACAAGTGTTAGCCCATCACAATTACCAGAAGCCAAAATGCTGTGTGTAGGTAATTTTTTTCATCATATGAAACAAAGGGCAAATTTGTCTTTTTGAATTTGTGACAAGAGATTTAGTTTGTTGACATGAAAATGTATTAAAGTAATTAACTATCAAAAAGTCTTTTGACAGAATCACATAATTCAACTTATTCATACGTCAGCGCCCACCCTACGTATTGCTGTTAAAGTAATGTTTTAACTCAGGATGATCACGTATTGTTGCATAAACATGGAGTACAGTATCAGTATCTTTTTTTTTTTTCACCTTACAGATTTTGTAAATATCTTACAGAGCTAATATTTACCTTACATTTCTAATCTTTGCTTATGTAATGCCGTTTATCAAACTAAAACACTCTGACCAGATGCTTAGTTTATGAGGCCAGTGGTATGAAGCTGCTTTTGATTGTTTAAAGTCAGTAATGGTACAAAAACGTGTGTAAAGCAAGTATAGAGGACATTAACTATCCCGCATCCAGCCCGTTGATGTGCTCAGTGCCTTCACTGGCGCCTTGGTTTATGAGTACAAATGACTCCAAGAGGCCATTTAGCTTTTATGTCTAAGAGCTTCTCTGCCAGTCTCCACATATCTCTGCAGTTGCTGTGCTCTTTCCGCTGCCATGATGATGCTTCGTGCTGTAGCTTGGTGCTAAAACTGTCCTTTGAGTGTAGTAAAGAGATTTCTGGCATTAATGTCAAAGCCCAAAGATTTCAGCAGTGTTCACCACTCAGGTAAAAAATTTGTGTGTCATTTACCTGAAGGCCAGGATTTACACATTTTTTTAAACACTTTTTAATTTATATTATCATATCTGGCAAACCCCACACAGCGATTACTGCAGGCCAGCTCATACAGAAATAACGAATATTCTTAAATGATGTTTTGACCTGATGTGTGAAGGACGCTGCTGATATGTGAGGAGCAGTGACTGGTATCTCAGTGGGAGAAATAACCTCCAATCTGAGCCCGGTTGCTTCAGGGCCTGAGCCAAACAGAGACGGGTGGGTGTGGAGAGGGGAGGGAGGTGGAGTCGCACAGGCTGACAGCAGAATCAGTCCTGTCTCAGGGCAAGCCACCTGCTTCCCTCAGCCCAATGGTTACTTCCTCTCTGAGATCAAATCAACTAGCTTGTCTATTCAAGACAAGACAGGGTGAAAATAGTGAGCACACAAAAATATTTTGACCATTGAGTGGTCCATCAACTTCTCACATGAAATTCAAAACCAGTATTTTTTCCTCACAACAAATTAAGTCTTAATAGTAATTATTAATGGGATTATAATTCTTTGTAACAGGTGGCTTTGTGGTTTTCAGTGATGTCCTCTTGAGGAGTATTTAAGGTGTTAAAGAAATGTATATTTTGCTAATTTTTCAACTCTAAAGCCTGATGAAGTTACAGTTGTTAAAGCTATGCTGAGGCCTAGCCTACAACATGAAGCCATAAGTAATGTCATATATTTAATCCTATGGCCAAACTCCATTGGAAAAGGTCTTTATCAGTGATGGATAATGACTCTGTTTTGGTGTATGTGTGTACTTGGTCTAAGGGCATTGGATTTAAGCCAAGGTCATTGCAGATCGCAGTACTTCTATTCCAATCTATGCTACCTGAAAGGAGCTTAATCAAGCCGAGGACCAGATTGTGTCTATCGCGCTTGAAGGAGTCTGTGCATGCTTAGGTAAGGTACAAGCAGTATCTTCACCCACTTACTGTACCTGAAAGGTGGATATATTTACATGGAATCAGCAAGTTAGAAAGCAATTAGCAAAGAGGGGGAGGGCCTGGATGTAGGGGAAATGAGAGAGAGAACAGAGGAGCAAACCAATCAAAACAAACTTGCTAGATCGAGTTGTACCCCTGCCAGTGTAGAGCAAGGATGTTGAACCAGTATACAAGGTGTAGAAGCTCCGAATGTCTTTGAGACAGTGAGAAATGAAGGATGAAAGATAAAAAGATGTCTGCACTCCTGTGTGTTTATGGTTGTCTGCTCACAATATGTGAGTGTGCATGTTTTCTAAGAAGCTCTCCTGGCAGGCATTTGATGGGCCAGTGATCCATGCTGTGCATGGTTTGAGCCACCTGTCTTTCTCTCACTCACTCAACCACCCACACTCACCCACGCTCACCCACCCACCCACTCATACACACTCCATCTCTCTGTCTCTGTGCGACTAATTGCTAGCTGTTATGGGTGTTTCATATTTATTTGAAAGCAAAAGTGAACAACACAATTTTACACTGTCTGCTTGATGCTATTCATGCGTTTAATATGAACATTAGTTGTTTTCCATTAAAGTATCTTAGAGCATTGAAAATGGAGTAGAAAAAAAGGATTCTATACACCCATTAATAACGTAGCATCATCCCATATAAAATCCAGGTTTTGTCCTTTGACTGGATACAAAATATTAGCTCTACTGTCTGCTGATAGACTACATCAGTTTACACTGCTCATAAAGCCACTGAACCATTGGTATGAATGCAGTGCTATTATAGCAGCTCTATAAATGTGAGTGATAATGATGTGGTTATTGTAATGCTAATAATTTCAAACAACATGGTAGTGTTGAGTGTCAGGGGAGCGTCCTGCTCGCTGGCAGACCTGCACTTCATCCCCTGTTCCCTCTCTGTAGCATGTATCACTCCATCAGTGGGTCAAGGACAGCGTTACTGCCAGTAAAGAGGCCACGCAGTGTGTTTGTCCCCCATTTTTACCCTAGCAGTCCACCTCTCTCTTGCTTTCTCTCTCAATCACACACACACACACACACACACACACACAAAGTAAAAATGATGGACCACGCTTTCACTTTCCCCCAGTGGCTCCATTTGTGTTTGTAAGCCATCTCATTTATGACCGTAGAACAAGAGGTTTGTGTATGTGTATGTGTGTGTGTATGTGATGAACAGATGTCGGAGTAAGCAATCTCATATTCACATTACCTTGCACACTTCCCACTGTATAAAACATGATCCTCTTCAAAGAGACTTACAAAGTGAAACAGGGGGAATTAGACATACCTAAACTTGCAAATGGCACAAGTTCTCAGTATCAGAAATTGAAAGGGTCGATTCAAAGCCTAGACCAAATAAAAGGCAACAAGGATGAGATACAATGATTGCTTTGAAATTAAAGTAAAACAACTCAAGAGGTAGAATCAAACAATCTCAAGTGTGATAAGTGCTGCTCAGGATTCAGTGTAGACAGAAAAGCCTATTGGAGGCTATCAGTTTGAAGGATGGCCTCTTTAATTGGCTACCCAGAATCCTGTCTTGAAAATAGTATAGTTGCCTGACTCCCATAAGACACAGCAAAAGGGATAAAAATGAGTTGTGCCAGAGCAGGGCAGTGTGTAACAGTGCTGTATCTTTGACACAGCAATATGTTTCTTTGCAGGCACACGCCTTAATACTACGAGTGTGTATTATACTTGCATGCGATGGTGGGTGTTGGTTATGGCGTACATTGCAGCCATTGGTCAGTGAATGAAAACCCACCAGCAGCACCACTGTGTAGCTGTGTGCTCACTGTTTCGTTACCTGGGCAGATGTGAAGCTGATGATTTGGGTTGTGCAAGTGTATTCATGTTCCCTCATGAACCTATATACACTATGGCCATGGGCTCCATCTAGTCAGGTGTCAGACTGTCGCATTCCTGATCAAGCCCATCCTGCATATGTACAGATGTGTGCACCGACACGTGCATGCCCTGAAACCGGCCCTGAGGATAAGACTCATGTTTGGATACTGACTGGACTTGCTGGAAATGTCACCTCCTTAAAGTGTTTGAACAAAAGCATACGGCCAAAATTACATTACACTCGATTATTCTGTAGAAAAGCTTGAAACATACTGTAGAATGGCCTTGGCCAATAGGCTCAGACTGCCCTGTTGCTTCTGACCACACATGGTCCAGATTCTCCATCTAATCACTGTTGGTCTCGAAGACTTGAGGTGGGGGCAGGACAGGCGAGTTTCTAAATGTGCAATGACTATATCAGCTGCAGTGATTTAAAATATTGTAGACTATTTTTTAACCAAAATTGTAAAATGAAGGTAATATGATTTGTAGTCAGTGGGGTTAGTTTTCGTAGAGCATGTGTGTTTTCTCTCCTTTAATTTAAAGCTGCAGGCTGGTTTGCTGTACTATCTCTAAACTGAACCCAGTGGCTGTTTTGAAAGCTATTAACAGCAGTGTTAATTAGAGAGCTGTTAAAATACTGTGTCGGGAATCTCGATGAAACAAAGCGGAACATCATAGAAGACCGTGAAGGAATACAGTGGAAGTACAACATCATTGTAAACATCGTGTAAACAGCAGTAAAACATGTAACGTAAAAGCAAATAGGGTGAAACGAACTGGAATATAAAAAAAAAAGACCAGCGTCGTGTGCTCAACTGGTAAATTGTGTTGCTGCGACTAGAGGCAGGGCTGTTTGGACTCCTAAAAATAGTCTTTAAATGTCTTGTAATGTGCCAGAGCTGTGAGAGACAAACTTTCAGCTCAATTCAGCTCAAGCACAGAACAGCACAGAACAGCACAGGGCCCCGCAATAAAACAGCACAGCAGGCCTGATTTACCCTTGTCTGAATGTCACCAAGTACAGTAGTCATTGTCGGTGTCTGCACATTGTCCAGTGCTCACAACTACTGCTCTTTCCAATGCAAATATTTGTAGCCTTTCCCCAAATTTCCCTCTTCCGTGGGAATAAGATTTTATTTTTAGTCTTTTACTCTATGTCAGAATCCCAGTTAATACATGATCTCAGCTTTTTCCATCTAGAAACGCGTAGAGTGGCCAGGAACAAAAATGGGAGCTGGTGGGGAAAAAAAGGAGAGAAATTTGATAAAATCGAAGCAGAATATCATAAAACAAAAAACAACCTTCATGTTTGTACAGGCCTGCTTTGATCCAGGTTGTTTTGATCTTATTGTCTTTACCTTATTGTTTAACTGTCTACACAGCCTTGTATTATAATGATATGTGTGTTTGTTGGCATTACAGTGTCTTGATACGTAGAGCAGAAATCTCACACTGTGTTGCAGATATTGACTGAGGTAATGTCTGCTTGAAAATTTTTTGACATGTTCTCATCAGCCATTGCCAATATGTTTGCTGGTATTTAGTTATTGCAGATGTAGTCATTACACAGTTTATCCATACGATACGTAAAGTTTATTTTTACTGTCTCTTCCTTGTTGTAGTTTGTGGTCTCAAAGAAAACCCCAGTGAAATCTAATGGATTCGTTCTCATTATTGTTAAGATATTTCCTTAGATGGCAGCAAATAGTCAATTAATCCATTAAGCAACTGATAGACCATTGACGTGTTACTGCTTTGAGTATTAATTATTTGTTTCAGTCTATTTTCAAGTAAAAACATAAATCAGTGGCTTGTTCCAGCTGCTCAGATGTGAGGATCACATGTTTGTGAATAAAATGGGCAAAGTGATTCTGTCACTGTTATATAAGGTTTGCTTCTCTAATTTCTGACATCTCAGCTGATTTATCAATATTGGATTTTCTGAAACAACTGAACATTAATATCTGCATCAGTTTCTAACAGAATAGACTGACAGATAGTGACAAATAATGATGCATTTTGCATTGTTTTAGGTTGTGGTTCCTCTTCATCCCTTCAAACCAATTCTTTCATTTCTGCAAAAATCAACATTTCTCTCTCTGTCTCTCTCTCTGTTTCCCTCTCAGCTATTACAGCTCGCTCTGCGCCGATTTTTAAGGGCGAGCGAGTTGACCCTCTGTGTGGGCTGTCTCGCACGGCCTTCGCTGATAGGGAACAAGCATGCTCGGTGTGTACCTGAGTGGGCTGGATGGGTAGTTAGAGGAAAGAGAGAAAAATGTACGTGCACCTGAAACGTTAAGGCAGATTTTTATTTTTTATTTTTCCTCTTTCTAACATTGATGCGTTATATTGTAATGGAAATGTTTTCAGTGTATCGGCCCATGTGACCTCATAGACATGTCTGTAATGTAAGATTTGACCACTGAATGACTACGAGCTGGTTCATTACAGTTAATGCGGAGCTCATGTCTTTGTTTTCATCTTTGAATGGAAGAACAAAACATGACCAACATTGGCTCGCATTACATAAAGCACTGAATTTGAGCTAAATTATTTGACGACAGCAGAGCAGACACTTCCTCCCAAATGCTAGTCATTTCTATAAAGACTGCTTATTTTCCTACATCCAAGCTCCAACCTGACATTTTCTTTACTGTGTATTGAAAGACTTAACAAAACTGAATAGTAACATAATGACAGACTGGGTGGAGGAAGTGGAAACAGCTATGGGCCAAAAGAACGTTTTTATGTTCTTACCATAATCTTCTTTCTTTTTTCCTGAGCTTTGCTTTAAACTGGAGTCATCAAACTCTCTTAAATGGACAAACTCGTCTTAAATAGCTAGTCTCAGCGTGATGAATGCCACCTGGTTGTGAGGGGGTACGTGATCACAAATATGAATGACACCCCTGAAATGGCCAAATAAGGCAACCGGCAACCTGTTTCACTTTGTGTGTGGAGTGGTTTAATTCACAAAAATGTTGGCAGAGATTAAAAAGAATAATTTCATGTAAAGGCGGCAGCTGCAGCACATTAAGCAGAGTCGGTAAAGTTAGTAGACGACCTAAAACATGCCATTAGAGCAGTGCTGTGCTGTGGCAGACATAAAGGGGAAATGGTTTAACATGAGGAGGTTAGATGCTAAATAAATAAGCCTAGCAATCTATGACTAATATGAGAGGTGGTCATGGGTGCATGACAGTTTCCGAGCTATTCTGTGAGATATTGGAGAACATAATATTACAGCCTACAGTAGGTGATGTTACACTGTCAGGTGCAACAGAGGGTGACACTGCACAGCGGACTGCTCAGAGTCCCTGAGGTGACTGTCAGAGTGAGACAGTTTTCCTAACAACCGTTATAGGTTTAGGTTTCTGTGACAAAATATGGCAATAAAAATCATGGTATACAAAACCTCACAGTAAAAAGGCAAGCCATGATGATGATGATGATGTGATAAAAATATATTTGTCTTACTTTGGTATTTCATTTTACTTAATAGTGATGTTCTAGTTAAACTTCAGATTCATTCAGACGTTTTTTCTCTCTTGAACTGGACCTCTTTTAAAAATTTTGGTTGTATTAAACTCTCCTAAATTCTCTGAAACAAGTAATTCCCTCCAGACAAGAAGTAATCTGTTTAATACATGTGGTTTTTGTATGTGCCCCACATTGGCATAGTATACTTCTATGAATCCTAGAGTATTCACTGTGCATCCAAGGATAAAAGCCCTGTCCAATGTGCATCATGCACTGATTGGCCCTTGCATCGTGTCTCGGCTGTTGACGGGATCTTTCCACTGTCAGAGTAA
The DNA here is from genome assembly GCA_900303245.1 of Selene dorsalis. Taxonomy (NCBI): domain Eukaryota; kingdom Metazoa; phylum Chordata; class Actinopteri; order Carangiformes; family Carangidae; genus Selene; species Selene dorsalis. Next base: position 17,477 of record OMNW01010495.1, read on the forward strand.
AGACTGAGGTTCGCAGGTTGTTCTGGCACTGTAGGTGGTGATTGTTTCATGTTTTTTGTTTTTTTTTACTCACTCCTTGGTCTTTCCACCTACACTGTGTTCCGGTGTTCGATCTGGAGCTGTTGTGTTCTTGGACTGGTTTCATGGTGACTGGATCTACAAGGTTGCTCATACCACAGGAGCATATCTTTAAAAAAAAAAAAAAAATCGATGTGAGGCTCTGTGTAGTTTGTGCTGTCATTGGTTTGTGTGCAGTTGAGCCTCTGTGTGGCTGCATAACAGTGAAACCCCATCAGGAAAGAACTAAGGCTAACAGAGTGAGTCTAGTGAGCAGTGGAGTTCATAACACATTCATGCAGGGTGTGAGACTCTCTTACTGTGCTATTGCATCTGTTTCTTTGCTATCTTTTTTGTCTCGCTTCATCACAGGCTGTTACTGAAGAGACAAAACCATTTCTTCAGGAGAGTGGACTCCACACTTGTAATGCAGCTGCGTGTGTGTGTCCATGTGGATTGGAGTGCTGTGCAGTGGGCTGCTGTGATAAGCTTGACAGGAGGCTCCTTTCATCTTTGAAAATACTTTTTTGCTTTTTTATTTTACATAATTACCCATTAGAGACAAATTATTGTGATCAGGGAATTCTCCCATCAAAGAGTTAATCGTGAAGGAAAAGAGTTTTCTCTGGTGTTGTCAATAAGGTTTTATCAGTGTGATGAGTTCATTTTATTATATTTATCTCAACATAAGTTGAGTGATTTGGATTTGGGATTTAGGTTTATTTGTACCTTTTAGTTTTGTTTACAATTTTTCCTTCCTATTTTTTGATGATTTCTCTTCTATGAGCACCGGTGGACTGTGGGACTCCTGAAGTGCTTGTGTTGCACCTCTTTGTCATAGTGATTATTTGAATACTTTGTGTCCTTGAAAGCAGCTGGGTAATGAATAATTAATTCAGAAAAGTAGTATCAAGAAATGACTTGAACCAAATCTAAACAATCACTGCAGAGTTGTATTCATTGGCCACTCATTTATGGTTAAATTGATGAGGTTTGGTGTAGTGCTTAACAGATTACCTTGTTCACTGCAAATTAACAAATAATTTTGATAAGTACGGTACTCTGAAAGAAAAAAATATGCTGGGGACCAATTCTGTAATTATTGACCTTTTTGAATATTAGTCACTTTTATGAGACGCTTTGGTGATTTTCTTGAGAATTAGATAGACAATAATTACTTTAATTTAACAAATGTTAGATAATTGATATTGGTTGTGGGCCTTGTGTTTATAGTTTGGACTCAGACTGTGTTTTACATTTGGCAAAGCGTATGAACATTTTTTTCTCTTCTCTTTTGGCTAATATCTTGTTTGTGTCTTTTGTTCTGTCTCTGTACAGGAAGTCCATGAAATTCTGAAAGAATATGAATTGAAGTACTGCTTTGTGGACCGCAACAAAGGCACAGGTAAAACTTACACTTAATCAGACATATAGACACACTTGCACATCCTTGTGCTCCGATACCTGTGAAGACCTAGATTGTTGTAATGAATCCCTAGCCTCTGCCCTTCTGCCCAACAGAATGAATTGACAAGCCCCTAACCATTACTGAACCATAACCTAACTCCTGTCAAAACCCTAAAAGCAGATTTTGACTCTTAAAGAGAACACTGAAGAAGTAAGGCCCTTGGTCCTCACAATGACGGATGTATAAGGACACACATACGCACCAAACCAGGTTTGCTTAAATGAACCTGTAAGCTAAATCTTAAATATACACCTATGTTATATCTGTCAAATGTATGTTTATAGTTTTTCAGAAAGTTGTGCAGCAGTGGTGTCCGCAGTGTGGGTGGTGGGAAGCATGACTGAATCACTTCAGAAGTTAAACATGCTTTAGAAATAATGTGGGGGGGTCAGGCTGGTTGATACATTTGCCTTTGACTTTTTCAACTTACTCGGTACATGTTTTTTTTCTAAACATTTCTGCAAAATATGTATTTTTAGACACTGCTATAACTGTCTAGATTTCAGCACAGCTATTGTGGTAATGACTAAGCATATTTCGGTAGGCTTTAAACTGTGAATAACCTATTTAAAGAAAAAACAAATGCTAAATTCTTGTATTCATTCAGATTTAATTAATCATAAACAGAAACAATTAAATGGTACAGTATAATATTAAGAGGAAGGCCGTTTCCTGAAGCTTTTATGAGGGGTCAAAGGTATTGTATGGTGTACAGACCTGAAGATGAAAATCTGATGGACTTGATACACTTGACTTTGTGTTTGGGTTTTTCTCTTATTCATTAATGGATGTGTAGAGGCACTAGGAGGCTACATATATACGTACACCAAGGAAAGGAAACAAGTTTTCGAAGCATTTATTGGCAGCGTAGTGTTGAGTTGAAATCTTAATTTTTTACAGTCCTTGCACAAATCATGGCTCTATAACTTTTAATCTATGATAAAGATGCACTAGTTATTGCAGAGACAATAACTCACACACTTGTTAATTGTAGTAGTTAAATCATAACCCCAAACTCTATTTGTAAATTAGCTCAATAAAGTGATTAGTGTTTTCTCTGTCCTCTTCACCCTCTGAGTATATTTGGTCCTCAGAAGTCTGGAAAAACATGAACACACACACAACACACACACACACACACACACACACACACTGAACAGGCCCTCTGCCCCTAGAGTGTGTCCCTTTCCAGGGAAATCTTACATAGTGCCTATATTTAGTCCATGCAGCCTGCCAAGCACCTGAAACATAACGCTTTTAGAAAGTAGATGGGAGCTGTAAACAGCTGAGAAATCAAAGCACCAGTCTGTCCAAAAGGTTAATGCCATCTTAGAGCAAATGAGAGCCTGATGAAACAGGGGCCCTCATCGGACCAGCAGCCGCTGTACTCCACTAATTAGGCCGCTGCGGTGGCGTTGGGTGTTGAGCTCTGATGTGCGGAGGTGGGTTGGAGTGGGATGTGGATCCAGCCTCATGAACATTAGAGCCCATTTCATTTTTCCTTCATAAACTAAAAGCATCTATTTCCTTTTTTCATCGTACCTTATTCTTCGTTATCTCTCTTACCTGCTGTCATTCCTTTGCATCACTGTCACGGTCTCTGTCAGTCTCTCCACTTTCACGCTCCCACTGTGTTTTGATTCTGTATCTTTTCCTCTTTCGTAAAGTACCACTCATTTCATCTCAAGGACTTATTTCAGCAGATTGACAACATAATGTAGAAAAGTCAGGGTGCCTCTGCATTAGCTCTTTGAATTAAGATGGAGAATGTTTTGAGAGGAATTTACACTCATCTTCAAAGAGTTCTCTCGAGAGGGAGTGAAAGCGAGATCGGTAGGGAGGTTTTTCTCTAAGGTTTTGTTCTTGTTTCCAGATAATATCAGTGTGAGTTTTATTAAGGTCCATGTTAAGATCAAATGTTCCAGAGAGGTGTGGCAGTGGGAGGTTTTGTCTGGTCCAAGGCAAGAGCAGCAACCTTCACCGTTTGAGCTTGACACTGATCGTCATGCAAACACAGTTATGATCTTAAAGTGGTGCCTGGATGACAGGTCATTACTGTGGTTATAACTGCGGCTACCAGTAAAATTCCTGGGCTGCCGTGATGATACATGTGATAAAATCAAAAAATAAATATGCTCATAAACTTATCTGGCAGCACAAACATAAATCCTGTATTGCACAATGAAAAGAGAGAGTCAGAGTGACAGGAAGTTAAAGGAATAGTTTGACATTGTTGGAAATGCTTCTTTGCTTTCTTTCTTTTCTGAATGGTCAGTGTGTTGCTGGAGCCAGCATAGCATCTTTTAAAGCTTTCTGTTAAGAAACCAATCAGCTTTATATTTACCACACAGAAGACATGAGAGTGGAAACGATCCTCTCATCAAACTCACTCACTTTTTTTTTTACAATAACTTATTCTCCTTTAATCTTGCAGCTCTACTTTAGTACTCATCCCTTTATGCTTACCGTAGTGTACCATACTGGAGACCAACCATGTGCTGTGAGGAGCCAAACAGTTGTTTTAACCAAAGCGCTCACCTGCTGAGGTGATCAATTGGAATGAAAACCTGCTCTCTTAACTCTGTGTGGTATTTTTTAAAGGGTTTCCCTACTGTGCACAATATAAATCCACTGTTTACTGAGAACCAGACACCAGCCTGTACCTCTTTGTTACACACCTGTACCCAACTGAACCCAGCTTAACTCTACTGTAGAGGACATTTTCAAACAGAATTGACAGACTGACAAATTATCAGTATGCTGTATCATATTTAACTTGAGCTCCTCACTGCAGAAACTGTTGCAGGGCTTTGCATGGTTAATCTTAGAAGAACCATTACACCTTATTTGGGATTTGTTTACTTAACAACTGCTGTTAGCTCTCTGTGTGTAGAGACAATGCTACACTTGGCGATACTGCTCATCAGTCTCTTATACTCCATTAGTACAAATGTAATTGTTTCAGGTGGGATGCAGCCCCAGCAAACAGGGAGGACACAGCTTGTATAAGAGCATGCCTGCATGTGTGTGTGTGTGTGTATACATATGTGATGGGACATTCCCGGCTGCTTCAGTTAGAGGTGTGGAAAATTGCACTCAGACCTCTGTAGCTTAACACGTGTGCATATCTTGTCTTGATCCAGTAACCCCCCCTGGCTTGTCGCCTCTTCACTCACCCTAAATACACAGTCCCATCAACCTCGGCTTCTGTTGATTTATACTTGGTGTCTGTTCGATCTGATGCATACAGGCTGGTGTGCAGCTTAAAGTGCATCATTACCAATGTGCAGCTGGGTTTCTACGTGTTTTACAGGGAGAGTAGTATTAGTCATGTTTGTGAGTGTGTAAGTGTGTGTGACATGACAGTCAGCCTGAACTTGCCAGCTATTGGATCAGTTTTCATGGCAGCTGGATAACTTCACCTCAACCAAGTGTTTACAGCCTGACTCACCACTGCCTTCCTCCCTCCCTCTCTCTTTCTGTCTTTCACCTTCTCTGTCTCTCCGGTCTCGCAGATTAGAAAATAACGAGAATTTCTGTTTGTTTCTGTCTATAACACCATGTAACAGTTGAAAATTTTTCAAGTGTACCACTCTGTAAAGCAGTTTTTTCATGTTTTACCTGATATTTGTTGGAAAATTCAGAATTAAGTCTGGCTTAAAGACCAGACTTTGAACTGCGCTGTAAAGGCCACACAGTAGTGTATATTTTCCAATGACGCTACCATCATATATATATATATACAGTGTGCGTGTGTGTTTGTACTCCTATCATTGTGAGGACAAGTGTGAATTTTAAACCTTTGGAGTGAGGACCATTTTGTAAAGTGAGGACATTTAGGCCGGTCCTCACCATATTTTCATTGTAATGACTTCTAGAGGCTGTTTTTATGCATTTCTCCAAGTTTCAGAGTGGTCGTCAGAAAGATGCCAAAATATGGGAAATGTGTGGAAAAACTTATTGTGTGTGTATTTCCTGGATACACACACTTTTTGCTCTCTGCTGCCCCCTACTGTCAGTACAGTACTAACCACATAAAGGCCTGTTCAGTCCTGGTACACTAATGTCTGAGGTGATCTTATCACAAGTGAACATCTTAGGTG